>JASPKZ010002273.1:0-84084 GCA_030220185.1 Diploptera punctata | reverse complement strand
TTTATATGTGTACCATCTTCAGATGTTTCAGGAAATAAGAACCACACAATTTTGCACATCCCGTACAATTTGTACGGTGCTTTCTTCATCGTAGGGCTGATGATTCTGCCTTCTTCATATAGGCGTCATTCACAGATAAGGTGTATCATCATTTAACAGCAGAAGTAGTCACATCTGGGACTGTGAGAACCCACATGCGATTCCGTTTCGAAACCACCGGCAAAGGGTTTCTGTGAACTTCATCTGTTGGACCCTGTAATTCTACCAACAAGGTGAATTAAACAGCTTAACTACAGTTATTGCATATAGGACTTCTGAGCCTGCTAGAAGAAGTATTTATAGCTGTGCACAACAACTTCTGCTTTCAGTATATTGGAGACTTTCAGCAATGATATGCTAATATAAGTAACCGTTGATTTTCGGGAACATTGCATTGGACAAGAACCTGTTACATGGTCATCGCATTTACCTCACTTAAGCTCCTAGATTTTTTTATATAATGTCAGTAGCATCAAGTATAAAACTGTGATTGTTCAAATCAATTCCGCATTTCACAATATCAAACTGTATCCTATCCCGCTCGACAGAATTGCAGGGAAGGTATTAAGCATGTAATCATCCCTCGGGGCTGTCTCAACACATTTTTTACTCTGTCAGAACTAGAATTTCAATAAAATGTACTTTGTGTGCAATTGCTTTCATTTAATGTCCAAACCCTACGGATGAACATCGTAATGATAAGAAAGGACGCTTTCGGGAGTACTATGTCTTTTAAAAAACTCTCCCTATCACCTCTCTTTTCTATAAAACTTCATCGGCGAGGACCTGTAATTTAGGTAGTAGTTAAATGTAACTGTTGTGCAGAATTACTCCCAATAATATGAGTTAATTTATTCTAAATTGTGTAGAAAATCTTCAAAATACTTTTGTGGCAATGCAATGATGACACTAACAATCTTGCGGGGAATATGAGAACACACACTCAAATGACCAACTTTCATAGAGACGTCGTATAAAGTATTATTTTAAATTAGAACGAAAATTTTGATGGTAATCGTACATTTTTCGTATCACCAGAGGCACACATGTGAAAATGTTGGCGAGTTCCCCGGCTCCAAAATATAAGTCCGGTTGTTGTGTCATTAATAGTGGCCTGTATTTATTCTTCATGCAATATAATATTTATATAATTACTTACTTACTTACTCACTGGCACTATCGAACCCGTAGGTTCATGGCCGCGCGGACATAAGCTCTCCATACATCCCTATCCTGAGCTAATGCTTTCCAATCATTCCCTGTATAATCTACTTCCCTCAAATCATAGTTAATGTTGTTCTCCCACCTCATTCTTGGTCTACCAACTGGGCGTTTTCCCTCTGGCTTTCCTACAAGAAGCTTCCATGCATGTCTTTCATTTCCCATACGTGCAACATGTCCTGCCCATCGCAGTCTACGAGACTTTACTGTTCTTATTATATCTGGCTTCCTATAAAGACCATGTAGTTCATTGTTATGTAGTCTCCTCCATTCACCTGTCTGTTCATCTCTCTTTGGTCCAAAAATTTTCCTAAGAACTTTATTCTCAAATACTCGTAATCTCCTTTCCTCCCTTAAAGTAAGAGTCCATGTTTCGCACCCATATAATATAACTGGTAGAATAATAGTTTTATATATTTTCAGCTTAACGTTTTTTGAAAGGAGTTGGGACATCAAAAGTCTCTGCAATGCATAATAGCATGCATTTCCAGAATTGAGCCTATGTTTAATTTCTTTGTGCGTCTCATTCCTATTTGTGATTATTGTTCAGTAAAAATATATTATACAATTTGTTCGGGGTTTTTCCTCACATGTAGGACAAATGTTAGGAAGCGTAGGGTCCAGCGGTCCCCGAAAATCATTCGGCCTTCATTATCATCCTTATCATCATTATCAACGGAAAGCAATGGGAACCTACCACACCTATAATTCCTTAGTAAAGCTGCAAAGTATAGCACGAAAATGCTATGATTGCAGTAAAATACCTGCCCTCGGGCAGAATTACTATAGAATAGAATATAATAGAATACAATATGTGGGAAATAAACAATTACAATGGTTTGGACACGTGAGGAGGATGAATCAAGTTAGATTGCCGTTAGGAGTTTGGAGTGGACTCTAAAATGGAGGAAAAGAAGAGGGAGACCTAAGAAAACGTAGATAGATGGAATTTTGAATTTTATGAAGGACAGGATGATGTCTTGAATGATGGAGAGAAATAAAACTTAATATTGCGCACAGGATGATGTATACATTTAAAACCTGTTATATAAGGATAATAATGCGATATTATATAACATGAAATTGCGCAGCTGCTGGTTATATCTTTTGTGGATTGGGTTGATGAGATTTTTGGATTACTTTTTATAATTACTACAGCTTTACGTTTATGTATAATACCAACCTCCCAACCAAGTCGTCGATGGTTATAATGTATGCGTATCCCACGCAATCAGCGTTACTAGAATTCATTAAGCTGTGTCATGGCAAGATTAACTACCCTTTGTCCGTCACTATTGTTATGTTTGCGTATTGGCCTTTTCCTTTGTATTTCTGAGGATTGTCTAATTTCTTGTTTAATATTTTGTATATGTTTTGAATTATGCGACATATTTTTTTGTGTATTTGATTTTGAATAATTTGCCAACAGTTGCCGTATATGGAAGCTGATTCCTGGTTAATGAAATATAATTTATTATTATTAAGATCTATCTCCGGGACCGAAAACATAGATTTAACTCGCCTTTCCGTTAACACTTCTATAACGTAACAAATACAAATAGTAAACACGTATAAACGACCACTTTTAGTAATCAAAATAAGTTTGTAAGATACGATAATCATGAGAGGTAAACCGGGACCTCTATCCTATGCATGATGAGTAAATTATACCTGTCAAGAACATTGAGTAAATGCAGCTGCTGATATCCTGCGTAATAAGTTGAAAACATATTTAACTAAAATAGCTTTTAATAGAATGAAGACATATAAGTTTAAACAAGAATATAAGTGAACTAAATAATTGTAGCATATACAAACATTAAAGAAAACAAATAATGTTAACATGAAAATTAAATAAATTGGTCGTCTAATGTTGCTTTAATATACCATACAACAAATAATAATAATTACAGACATACAATCTCACTCATGCAGCAACAGTAACAAATTCAATTCTTCTTCTTCATCAGCTATAACCCTCAAATAAACGTAATCGCAGACGCAGACTAGGATCCCAACAGGATGCTCTACCCGGATCTTCTTCCAACTAAACCAAAAGACAGCCGTTTTTTCACTCCCTTCACTGTATTGCTTGAGGGATCAGGAAGAAGGGAAATTTCACTGCGCATAAGGCACAGCGCACTAAGGAGAAGGAAAAGGAAGGGGATAGTATAAAGGAAGGGATAACACTGTTCAAAAACTTGAAGTTAAAATTCAATATTTTAATTGACAGCAGCAGTCAAAATATAAACTACCGGTACAAAATCTATCTCGGAGTATATTATTTCAGTATATCTGTGATTATAAATAATAAATATTCCAAATGCTTCTATTTACGTAAACGTTCTTAAATTTAGCAGAATATATTACGGTAACTAATTTTCATCAGATAACAATTCTAGAACTTCCAAAATTGAACCTCTTCGTCTACCTGCTTTGGGCGCTGTGTTTTTAGCGAATTCCGAAGGAATGTAGCAAATGAGGTACCCAGGGAAATATTTTTTTAAATCATTATCTCCACTCTGTACTAGCATAAAAATGAAGATACAATATATATGTCTATGTGTGTGCGTGTATGTGGGTATACTTACGATCTAATAGTTTATAGTTTCGCAAGCAAACTCGGCATATAATCAATTAAGAAAATAACATCGAGTTCATTGATCAACCATTTGGAGTTCGTATTAATACAGAACCTGACAATTTTACGAGAACACTTTCAACGCTCTATCTCTCGCAATTTTTGTTTACTCGCAACGAATATTGGTATATGATATCAAAAGAGTGATATAGTTTAATGAGAAAAATTTGACCATGAGATGGAGAAGTTTACTTGGATCCCAAAATTTGAAAATTGATGTAGATGTTACCTTTTTTTCATTCCTAGCAAATAAACGGAATACATTCGTTTTAATTATTAAAATTAAGTTGGGATATAATATTTGGTGAGGATTACGTTTATTTATGCAGTTCCTCTGCGTAGGTATTTAATTATTACAATAGTAGTCACACTACTTGACAATTAAACTACAAATATTCTCCGTCCGCGGAAATGTAGAGAAAGTTGTTCGAAATAAGCCATCTGCGCAGGAGGCGTGCAAAATGCAATACCAAATAGGCCACAGTATGAAGTTCTGGAGTGAGAACATATCACGTGATATTACTGAGGTGCTGAAGGGAGAACAGATCACATGTGACATTACTTCCCTTAGCTGTAGAGTTTTAAGCGAGAAAGATGTCTAATCGGATAGCTGGCTCGGCCTTGCGTTCTGGAGGACGCAATATTGTTCTCAAGGTTTTTTTGTGGGGGGGAGCGGCGGTGTCACAATCTTATTCATACAGCATTAAAAAATCTAACAGCGAAACATGTCTACAAGTAAAGACAATTTATTCAAAATCTACATAAAACAGTATAAATCTCAGTTCATGTGTTTTTGCGTTTCACAAAAATTATAATTGTATAGTTGGCCTATATTGAAAATTAAAAAAAAAGTGTGAGACATTACAAAAATATACATTAACAGTCTTACTAATAAAAATCTCTTATACGGGCTTTCATCATTTGTTTACTTATACAACAGATAAGCCTTATGTGGATCATCTATAATTTCCTTACTAATAAAAGTTATGCCGGAGCTATATGACAATACAACCGTTATACACAATACGTCACATATTCGTCATCACTATGACATCAGAACAATATTACGCGCAGTTTGTAACAGAAGTAACACAACATCAACTAGTGATTAATTGTGGAAGAAATGAGTATGGATAAGAATTAATAGAGATTCCCTAATTGGGTAGGTACGGAAAAAATACATGATTTTTTAATTTATTTACATTTTCCTTTACGCAATGTCAAATATATCGAAGAATTAGTTTAACAGATAATGTGCTGTCATCTAACGTCAAGAATTTCGAACAATTCTTGGAAAGTAATAAAAGTTTTTCCCATTACGTATGATTATATACAGTGTTTTAATATGGGTTTGAAAACGTTCAAAACAGTAGAAAATGTTACCGACAACAGAATAACGCTTTAGACGAAAAAAAAATCATTACAGTTTGATCGGGAATCCAACCTAGGACCGCAGTCAGAAGCTCTAACCGCAAGACTATCAAGCTGACATGTGGTTTGTTGCGACAATTGTACCTCTATAATTAAATACGTTTTTATATCGGTATGTGTATTATGTTTTAATAATGCAAGAAAATATTGTTATAATAATATTATGAAGCATTTAAACTACATTCAAGTTAAATCTTGTCTACAGCAATTATTGTAGAACATATTCTTTTCTGAATCAATGTTCAATTTAAAAATAGTATTAGACCTAATCGAGAATGAGTGTAACAAAAGGCATTTTATGATGCCTTCATTTTCCTACCCAGAGCTTTAGTAATATTATTTATGTCCTGTGCATCCATAAAACAGTCGTTAAAGTATTACATTTTGCGTTACATTTAAGGAAACTTTCATCAATATTATAAGAAAACAATCGGTTGATCTTGAAGTCCGACATTTTGTCTAGTTATACAATCGTTAAACAAGGCTGGAGGCATGTATAAGGATTCCCATGTAAAGTTGTACACATCTTATACACTGAACAGCTAATATAGTGTTTATTGTTAAGAATTTTCAACTGAGATGTGTATAAACCTTCTATAAAAGTTATATATGGATTATTAGTAAGAGGGTAAAAATAATACTGTTCAACATGATTTTTGTTTCATGACTACCAATAGTTGTACTTAATGCAGTTTTTATCGTGTTTTCAAGTATGTATTCGGAATTTCTCCATCACCCACAGTTTATTTTTAATAAACGTTTTATCGTCCATTTATCCACTGTAAAATAAAACGAAATGAGCTAACTCAGAAGATTTCAGCTACGGAAAAGAGATATCCAGGCAAATGGAATCCAAATTTGCTGGCCGATTATTTCTGGACCATCAAGAGGGATGCTCCACAGGAAAAATATAGCAGAAAATTGTAATTTCGTACTTTCTTGGTGCGTCCGAATGTTCGAATATTGTGTACTTACAAAAGTATAAAATATTAAAGAGTTTGAAATTATAAATTCCTGTCTCTCGGAAACCTTGCGTGATGGAGAAAAAATATTACCAAAATCATATATTTTTCTTTCTGAGACAAAAAATATACTTTGTTGCTCAGTGTAATGTTTAGCAACTGAAAATTTAATCGATATATCGCTTTCATCTGGTTTGAAAAATAAAATTGCAAAAAGTGAAAGTCTTAAGTTTTCAATACTAGTTTTCATATTTTTAAGTGTAATTTTTTGTGACTTAATGTTATTTTCTCCGTTACATGAACTCCGATTTTTATTACATTTGTAGGCACTATAGAAATAAAAATAATAAAACTCTTAAATTTGATAATTGGACTGGGTGCCGTGAATGGTTCTTGGGATGGCTCAGGTAAGTCAAAACCAAACTTTCTGCTTTGTTAAAAATTAGAGAAGACGTAATATAAAACACATTTAAAAGTGATATCGTTTTTGCCAAAAAAAGAAAGTCGTCATCATCGTCATCATCTTCATCATCTTCATCATCTTCATCATCTTCATCATCTTCATCATCGTCATCATCGTCATCATCTTCATCATCTTCATCATCTTCATCATCTTCATCATCTTCATCATCTTCATCATCTTCATCATCTTCATCTTCATCTTCATCTTCATCATCATCTTCATCATCATCTTCATCATCATCATTATTATTATTATTATTATTATACTTGTTCCAAATCATATTAAAGAATATAAATTGTTTATCCTCATAGTACGTAGTTAACAGTTTTCGTTGTTTCATTTTTCTTTATTCAAATATTATTAGTAGTAGTTATTTTCTGTGGCAATGTTTTTCAAAATTGAAGTTTTAAGATTTCAAGATGTTGCATGAAAAAATCTTAACAGTTATAACAATTTAAGTTTTCATTATTTTATTGTGTTAATCCCATATGAAAATAAAACAGTTTGTATTGAAATTTAATATAATAATATATCAACTTTACCAACCGGTAAACTATAAGATTTTTTAAACATTGTTGAATTCTCATAACGAAATTCTTATGCAGAACTCGGATGGATCGTAACAGTCCAACATTTGCCGTCAGACAGACATACTTGGAAAGTAAAGCGCATGCACTCTTAGGCTCCGCCTTATCCCCACAAATACCATGCGCGAATTTCTCTACATTTTCGCGGACGGATATGAATGTAAATCATTTGGACATTTTACAGAAAGCTACATTTCAATTAAGTAATGCTATAAAAAGTAATCTCAATATATCAACAATAAAATCAAAATTATAGCTTCCATTCCACAGTAATTCTGCCCGTTGGCAGGTATTTCACTGCAATCATAGCATTTTCATGCTACGCTTTGCAGCTTTACTAGGGAATTATAGGTGTGGTAGCCTCCATTGCTTTCCACACCGGTGAAATATGATGATAATGATAAGGATGATGATGATGGCCGGATGATTTTCGGGGACCGTTGGAACCTAATCTTCTTGACATGTCTTACAGGTGAGGAAAAACCCCGAAAAAACCTCACCCAGGAGCCTGTCCAGACCGGGAATCGAACCCGGGCCCGCTGATTGGCAAGGCAGCACGCTACCTCGAGACCACAGCGGTGGTCAAATTTATTTTGGGTTGTAATATTTTACTGAAAATGAACAACTATAACTTTCTAATTTAGCCTAATCGCTCACGTTGGGACAAGGTTTCTTCTTAGCTAATTTAGTTATGCTTCATTCCTTACAGTTGTCAACGACATGTGGTTGGCGCATCGCCTCATCTCGATAGGCCAAAAAACAGATAGATAAAACTTTTTAATTGAAACATATAAGACAGGAACGAGCGTCTAGGTCTTAACCCGTGAAATGTATATGATGATTGTATTATTAATTTTCAATTTGTAGTTTAATTTTATATTTCGCTTGTTGTGTTTACACTTGTTTGTAATCTTTCGAGTTAAGGATGTGATATGTTAGATGCAAACATATAATTAAACAAACACATTTATAAAAAATGTTTAAATAAATATACAGGCCTAAACATTCATAACTATCAGAGGCTTTCCTAATCAAATAATTCAAGTTATATACAAACACATTTTTTTTTTTACATTTACGATACATTATACAGTTCTTCTTATAATTCTAAAACTTGTGGTGTACTAGATCGATTGATTTGATGGTCGCAGATATGGAATTATACCTTCCACCAGCGGGCAAACCTATATTGAAGTCGCAGTGATCTCAAAGCCGCAAATTCGGTAATCATGGACATATCCACAGGGTTTATGCATTACTTTTTAACGAAACCCATGACTTGCATCTGGTTAAGCATATTAGCCCCTCTGATCAACCGAAATATAATTATGTGCTGGATCAAAGGCTGACTAAAGGCATTATATGTGGATATAGTGGACACACAAAGTCCCCCAGCAATACTGCATTTAAATACTTTCCATAAATTATATTCCACTCTACTTACAGAATCAAAATTAAACAGCGAAGAGCTGCAACCTACTTCTTGTCCTGTGCCTGGCAGAATAATATAATTTTTAGAAAGCACAACAAATAATATGAGAATATAAGTATAATCTGAAAACATTTAAACAGTTTGAATGCAATTAAGGAAATACACGCATCGAGAATGTTTGCCCTCAAAAATTCGCAACTGAGATACTTCATCACTCTAATGTAGTATATTAAAAACTTCAAGTTATAGCTGGGAATATTTTAAAACAAATGGAGACATTTTAGATAAGTTGGAAGCATACCCAGATCTCGTCAACATCCTGAATTATAAATCACGAAGAATGCAATATGGTGCCACTCGATACATTGTTTAGGTTACATGTCATTAGATACGGGGAACCAAGAAGACATTTCAAAAGACACGTCAGTATATGAATTGAGGCGGTCAGAGAACAAGTGACATTTTTTTAAAAATGAGTTTATCATCATCATCGTCGTCGCCGTCACCATCACCATCACCATCACCATCACCATCACCATCACCATCACCGTCACCATCACCATCACCGTCACCGTCACCATCACCATCACCATCACCATCACCATCACCATCACCATCACCATCACCATCACCATCACCATCACCATCACCATCCTCATCATCATTATCATTATCATTATTATTATTATTATTATTATTATTATTATTATTATTATTATTATTAGATGAAGAAATGTGTTATACTAGAGACGAATGGAGGAAAATTATAAAGCGAAATTGAAGAGAATTCACTGGTGCCGAAAATATGTACCAACAATGTTAAAGCCGGATATTATCATCATCATTATTATATATTATTATTATTATTATTATTATTATTATTATTATTATTATTATTATTATTATTGTGCAGTTTAAACCACGCTCTGCTAAACCATTTTGCACCCTCGCAGGGTTATATTGTTGATCACTATTTTGATTGGAAAGCATAGATTGTTCAAATTTGTGACATCTTTGCCCGGGCCCATAGAGGCAAAGAGGAATTCAACTTTCTTTACTAAATTCTCCCAATATGTAATGTTTACTGACTTATAAAATACAATCGTGGAAGCTTTGGGATAAAGGAACTAACACACGCTTGAGCCAGCTTTTGGATTTTGACTTTGATATCTGACTTATGTTAACTACTGAATGAATAGGCATAGAGTAAGTAAAAAGCGCAACTAAAGCTTTTAATGCGAGTCAAAATATAGTCAGATATAATATAAAGATAAATAAATAAATATTCAATTTACAAAGAAAAGAAATGATAGTAGATCATCTATACAAAAAGAAAATATGATATAAATCAACATACATACATTATCACTCACTCTAGTCCAGCCTCGGGTTGGGGGAAATACTGTCCTAGCGTCCCCACCCTGGCTTAATAATAATAATAATAATAATAATAATAATAATAATAATAATAATAATAATAATAATACTTTATTTATTCTGGCAGAGTTAAGGCCATAAGGCCCTCTCTTCCACTCAACCAGTACAAATACAAACAAATATTCGACAAATATAGATATACACTATACTAATTATAAACACTTAAAGATATAATAAATGTAACAATGTAAATGTCATGTACAAACAACATTTTATAGGGTATAAATAACAATAATGATACGATAATAATAATAATAATAATAATAATAATAATAATAATAATAATAATAATAATAGATATGATACATTATACGGGACACACCAATTAATATATATATATATATATATATATATATATCTTACACTGGATAATAATGAAGTCGATTTTAGAGCAAATATAAATTTAGATTTCTTTTAAAAGATGCCAATGTCCGGCAGCCCCTTATTTCTTGTGGTAGGGAATTCCAGTTGCGAGAAGTGGAGATGGTATATGACATGGAGTGATGTGATGTCCTATGTTGCGGTATATTAAGTAAGAGACTATGTTGTGATCTTGTGTTTAAGTTATGGTTTGAGGATAGATACTGGAAACGGGATGACAAATAATTGGGAATCGAGGTATGTAGGATCTTAAATAGGAGAATTAGACAGTGCGATTTTCTTCTCTCTTTTAGATGTAGCCATGACAATTCGTGGAATAATGGAGAAATGTGATCGTATTTTCGAACATTAAATATGAATCTGATACACATATTATGGACACGCTGCAGTTTGTCCGACAATCCGTCACTTATGTCAGTTAGTAGAACGTCACAGTAGTCAAAATGCGGCATCACTATAGTTTGGATTAAAATTCTTTTAAGAGTTGTAGGAAGAAAATGTTTAAGTCGCTTTAGGGAATGCATTATGGAGAAGATCCTTTTAGATGTTTGTTTTACTTGCTCATGCCATTTTAAATTAGAATCTAAGTAAAATCCCAAGTTTTTAACGACGTCGGTATAAGGAATTTGTTCATTATCTAATATGACAGCCGGCATATTGCCATTGTTTATGAGGTGTAATAGCCTTGGATGTCCGATAATTATTGCTTGCGTTTTGTTTACATTTAGTTTCAGCCCATATTGTCTGGACCATAAAGATATATGCCTGAGGTCAGTGTTTACTTTGCCAATACATTCATTAATTTCGTCAGGCCTAAAGTGTGTGTAAATCTGTAGGTCGTCAGCGTAAAGGTGATGCTTGCAGTTTTGTAGTTTCTTGGTCACGTCATTAATATAAATCGAGAAGAGAAGAGGAGCGAGGACGCCGCTTACTGGACTAAACAAAGAAAATAAGCTCTCCCGAGCTGCTCTGACCAGACTCCAATGGTGACTAAGTACATGATGATTCGATGTTACAAAACACAGCTATTTATTTGAGTTCACAGGGAGAGGGGGGAATGCGCGATAGCACAGGGTGCGCACTAGGAAGGAAAGGGATAGATAGGAAAGCATTTGGCACTGTTCATGAAGATGACACTCGAGATGGAGACGCGATGACGTATAGTTTGCGCAGTAAGACGTAATTCCTGTACCGAAATGTCCATTTCGGTACATTATTATTATTATTATTATTATTATTATTATTATTATTATTATTATTATCATCATCATCATTATACTGCAGTATGTGATATTAACAGAGTATTCAGTATTACGTATAAACATTACAACGTTCAACCTTACAGCTAAAACAATAATAGTAATAAATATTGCAGTATGTCGGTTAGATCCAAATAACAATCAAAGCTAAATGTTAGTACAAAACATACGTTAGCTTTATTTCCAATGGCAATATATTGTCACAGATGACCAGGATTTTTGCTTTACGATATTATGGCTTAAATGAAGACATTGCATTTGTTCAAATTTTCACTTACGATTTTATTTATTTCCTCAATTTTCAGTAAACTTATGTTCACAATTACCACTCACAATTAATCTTCTTTTAATATTTTATCAGTCACTGCTGAATACGTTCGCCACAATTTCTTGTTCACTTAACTTATCACTGTTCAATGCTGACTGGGGTCTCGCCTTCGGTTCCTTTTGATAGGCGCGAGGAAACTTCTAGAAATAGCTTCGAGATATTTCGAAGCCTAGAATCCTCTGGCCACGGATCTTTCTCGAAAGGTGAGGGAGACACTGGTATAACAGTCTGGTAAGACACATCAGATACTTCGGTCGGTTTGTGCGGGCCCTCTAACTCTCGCCCAGATCGCACAATTTAAACGTCGTTATGCGACACGTAACAGTATCAATATGAGGAAGCTTTTATATGAGAAAATTGAAACGAAATCCAGCAGTTCTACTTAACTAATGAAAAACGAACTACAGGCCTCCTGCCATCCCCGATGTTGACACTTGAGTTGCTCATTCAAACAAATTTAACTACGTTTCGGGAGCAGCTCGTACATGAACATTAGAACTATCAGGAGAATCTGCTTGTTCTCTGACTCGTTTTAATATTTCCCCTTCATTAACCGAGGCAAAAGTCATTGGTAAGTTCATTTCGACCAAATTTATTTTGTTTTTCTGTTCTTTGTGTTTTCCTTTCACAAATTAAAAAAAAATGACTTCGCGTTACGTCGGATGGATTGGGCCAGGGATTGATCCCTCATCTGGACAATTTCCTGGGGCGATCTTTTTCTTTACTTTTTTTTCACCTGAAAAAAAACATCGCGAAACTTATAGACCTAATATATCCCGAAGAAATCTGACTCTCAACACCATTGTATTGCCGTGTTTTAAATATTCATATCTTAGTTTCGTTGTTTCCGAGACATCACTCCTCTATACATTGTGTGATCGAGACGGTTTGTACAGAGTTAAAATCCACTCCCAATATGCCCGAACGGCGTTCGGCATGTGGAAGTGCCAATAAGAGGAGATTAAATTCAGGAAAATGCAAGTAGGGAGATTAGAATACTATATCAATCATAATGGCCAAAAGTACATTATCTTTGATCACATGTGTATTTTGTACATAATAATATCTTAGACTTGCAGTGCATGAATCTAGAACGATATTATTCAAACGATTAATAACTAAATACTATTTAGCATTAGTCTACAAATACCGGAATAGGATCGGCAATTTCGTAACTTCTACAAAAATCTAGTTTAACTACCCTGTGACATGATGTCTATTTCATAAGTACTTTTTTTACAATTTACCTAGTTCTGCCGTTTATCGTTCTATTAAATGCCGCGAATGAAGAGTGAAGTATTGCTTAGTCAAGTTAGGCAGATTGTATAAAATGTAATGATTAAAGTCATTTTGTGTATCGTGCTACAATTTTCATATTTTGCGGATTAATTATATGCCCTAAGTCAAGCTTATGTTTTCGTGGTTACTTACTTACTTACTCACTGGCACTATCGAATCCGTAGGTTTATGGCCGCGCGGACATAAGCTCTCCATACATCCCTATCCTGAGCTAATGCTTTCCACTCATTCCCTGTATACTCTACTTCCCTCAAATCATAGCTAATGTTATTCTCCCACCTCATTCTTGGTCTACCAACTGGGCGTTTTCCCTCTGGCTTTCCTACAAGAAGCTTCCATGCAAGTCTTTCATTCTCCATACGTGCAACATGTCCTGCCCATCGCAGTCTACGAGACTTGACATTTCTTATCATATCAGGCTTCCTATAAAGTCCATGTAGTTCATTGTTAAGTAGTCTTCTCCATTCACCTGTCTGTTCATCTCTCTTTGGTCCAAAACATTTCCTAAGTACTTTATTCTCAAATACCTGTAATCTCCTTTCCTCCCTTAAAGTCACAGTCCATGTTTCTCACCCATATAATATAACTGGTAGAATAATAGTTTTATATATTTTCAGTTTAACGTTTTTTGAAAGGAGTTGGGACATCAAAAGTCTCTGCAATGCATAATTGCAGGCATTTCCAGAATTGAGCCTATGTTTAATTTCTTTGTGCATCTCATTCCTATTTGTGATTATTGTTCCTAGGTATTTGAATTCAGCCACTTCCTCAAAATTTCCCTCATTTGTCATTAGCTCTCCATTTCCATTATATAATGTATTTCTACGTGTGACCATATATTTAGTTTTATTGATATTTACTTCCAGTCCTAATTTCTTAGTGTTACTCATTAGTGTGTGCATGTTGTTCTTTAGTATCTCCTTGCTATCGGCCAATAGTACTACATCACAGCATAAACTAACAGATTATTAATACCATCGAGTTGTAAGCCTTCCTCATTGTCTAAAGATTTAATGGCATGCTCTAGTACAAAATTAAATAGCAGAGGAGATAGTGCATCTCCTTGCTTCAACCCATTCTGGATTTCAAAAGTGCCTGAAAACTGTTTGCCTGCACGCAACATACTCTTTGTGCCATTTAGACACATTCGTATAAGTCTAACTAACTTTTTAGGAATTCCGAACTCCAGCAGGATACTATATAACTTCTCCCTCTTAATTGAATCATATGCTTTTTTGAAGTCTACATATAGTTGATGTACAGTACCATTATATTTCCATTTATTTTCTAAAATCTGTCTTATACTAAAAATCTGATCGGTTGTAGACCTGTTTCTTCTAAATGCACATTGATGATCTCCTAGAATGTCATCAATATAGGGAGTAAGTCTGCTTACTAATATATTTGTTAGAATTTTGTACGAAGTTGAAAGTAATGAGATGCACCTGTAGTTGTTGCAATCAGTTTTATCTCCTTTCTTATAATTTGGTACGATAATTAATTCTTTCCATTCATCTGGAAGAGCTTCTTTTTCCCAAATCATACTAAGCAACCAGCGTATCCTGTCCATCAATTTATCTCCCCCTGATTTTATTAGTTCTGCTGGGATCTCATCTGAACCTGATGCTTTACACATCTTCAATTTTTCAATCGCCATTTCAACCTCTAATGCACTTGGTTATGCGACTAGCATTTCTGCTGTCTGAAAATTATCCTCCTCAATGTCCTGTTCTGTATGTACATTTAATAGCTGATTAAAATAACTTTTCCATCTATTTACTATACTCCTGGAATCTGCAATCATATCCCCATTTTCATTCCGAATTATGTTTGTTCTAGCCTGAAACCCATTCTTCTCTATACTAATTCCTGATATAATTCTCTAATGTTCCTATTTTTTGCGTTCAATTCAAGATCATTAATCGTCTCTCTCAAATATTCCCTCTTTTTACTCTTTAGTAACTTGGTGGTTTCCCGTCTAATACTACCCAATTGCTCCAAATTTACCTCATTTGGCTCGTGTAACCATTTCAATTTTGCTAGCTTTCTTTCCTTTACAATTTCCTCATCAAACCATTTCTTGTTTTGCCTTTTTTTAAACAACCAATACTTTCTAATGCTGACACTTTAATAGTATCTCTTATAGCCTCCCATTCTTTATTTATATCAGTTTCTTCTTCATTTGCCACATTGTCATGTGAAGATTCCAGTACTTCAAATCTATTAGCAATTTTGATTTGGTATTCTTGCCGCATTTAATCATTTTTCAAGTTTTTTAATTCAAATTTTACAGAATCATCTTTAGCGTTTGTTCCTCTCATAAGCGATAGCCGTTGTCTAATTTTCACCCTGACAAGATGATGATCCGAATTGCAGTCTGTCCCTCTAACTGATCTAACATCGATGATGCTACTGTGCCAGCATTTGTCCACTAATACATGACCTATCTGGTTCAGAGTTTCTCCATCTGGAGACGTCCAGGTGTATTTATGAATATCCTTAAGCTGAAATGTTGTGCTCTTAACAATGAGATTCTTTGATGTGGCAAAGATGATTAATCTAACCCCGTTGTCGTTACTATCTTCATGAAGACTGAATTTACCTATTGTTGGTTTGAATATATGTTCCCGCCCCACTTTTTCATTAAAATCTCTTAAGACAATTTTCATATGATATCGTGAAAGGCTATCAAATAAGCATTCTAATTCTTCATAGAACTCATCCTTGATCTTGTCATCTTTATCTTCTGTGGGGGCATGTACATTTACAATTATAAAATCATGTCGTTTACCCTTTAGAATTATGTATGATATCCTATCACTAACAAACTTAATATCTCGGATAGCGGATAGTATTCTCCTTCTGACTAAAAAAACCCGTTCCAAATGCAGATCTTTCTGCGCCCCCGTAGTATAACGCAAAGCTTCCTGCTTCCTGACTACCTTCTCCTGGCCACCTAACTTCCTGTAAAGCGACTATATCCAAGGGCGATTTATCTAATTCCCGCATTAATATCTCTAGTGCCCCGCTATTGTATAAAGTCCTAACATTCCATGTTCCTAGGAACATGTCCCTGTGTTTGAGCCTTTGGCATGGGTTCCCTGAAGTAGTCCCCACCTGGAGAACCGAATGGGGGACTATTTGACCTCCGGATAATTTTACCCCAGTTGAACCCATGTCCGCATTTCTTGACAGTTGTATTTTTACGGTGAAAGATAGCCACTCTTTCGAACAAGGTACTTCTTTCGCCTGGCTTATCCCCTTTCTACCAGTCCGGCATGGGTAACCCTATCGGCTGCAATGCTACCGCCGGCATAGCTCTCAAGATCATTTAAGCACGCAAGCCACTCCACCACGACAAGGTAAAGATACAATGGTGGGGTTTTCGCGGTTACCATACTAATATCATCCTTCCACCCTACCGGCATTTGTAGACAAATACGGCTCGTTGATATGTTTAACGTACTGAAATACAATTTCCGACTTCTACTATACGACTTTATAAACAACATCCTTGAACAACATGTAAACGTTTGTACGAGCTGCTAGAGTCAACTAATATATATAAACGTATCCATAACATTAGTAGTTTCCATCTGTCGAAATAAATATAAATTATGAATGAAGTAATTTAACGTAATCCGTGTAAAAGCATAATAGGTAATTAAAATCCTCTCTATCAGTCCCAATGGTTTGGTGGTTACACTACTGGCCGCTGGATTCGAGATTCGCGTATTCAAACGCGACCGAAAATATGTGTTTTATAGGATGTAAAAGTTAGCGATAATTATAAAATATATTAAGGCGAATGTATCCTCTTCAGTCATGAGTCATGAAAAATAAAAGTTTAGTTTATTTTAATTAACGTTTTGAAGAGAAGTTAATATTAATTTTGTAATAATTTGTTCACGGGTCCAAATTTAGTGATCTTTATATGAGTTCGAAAACTAATTTGGAAATTTATAATTTTGATTTTGTTAACCCATTCGCCTCAAAAGTCGAGGTAGACTCGCCGGCAGTTAAATGGCCTTCTACTCAGAAGACGAGGTACACTCGCATAACTCTGCTGTTATATATTATTCAATATTTTGTACATCCCTTGGCAGGGCAATCATTTGTTAAGATTTATGAATAATAGAGGATTGTGTTTTGGCCTTTGACCTTATTGTGATCTCAAGTGCCGTTATCTTCTGCTTGTTTTGAATGTCTGAAAATAGACAATATAATTTACAGTAACTTAAATCCGGTTTCTAGGGAAATGCATTGAGCATTTAAACCATTTGTTAAGATTTATGAATAATAGAGGATTTTGTTTTGGCCTTTGACCTTATTGTGATCTTAAGTGCCGTTATCTTCTGCTTGTTTTGAATGTCTAAAATAGAGAATATAATTTACAGTAACTTAAATCCGGTTTCTGGGGAAATGCATTGCGCATTTAAACCTGAAGCGAATGGGCTAATACGTTTCCAAGAACCAATATTATTTACAGTTTTCAACGATTATTTATCCCCTCGCTATACATTTAATTATTAGAATTTAATTGTAGGAACAGGCATAGTAATTTTAGATAGAATGTACAGTACTTAAACAAAATTTAGTTGAAATGGGAAAAGTGAAGTTCAAAACAGGACCTGCAAAATTACAAGGGGCAGATTAGTTGCAGTTTCTGTTCAAAGGGACATGTAAAGTTAAATAGCAAAAACGAAGTGGAATAAACTTGAGGGTAATGTTTATGGTCTTTTGGAAAACCATCTATAAAGGCTGCCGAAGTCTCAAATGTCTCACGCCGCCCTAATGCAAAAGATGTAAACAAGATCTAGAGAACGAAGTCAAGCTAGCTCTCCGAGAAAACAAACGCCCCAAAGCGTGTGAATGTGTCATGATGCCAAAGTTGTAGGCGTGAATGATATAGCCAATGAGTATGTATAGTAATATTAATAATATATGTAAACCAATCGAATGAGTGTTAGAAATAAAAACTTACCCCTACAGATTCTCGGAAATGGTGCGGGTAGAAGCCTAAGTAAAAATTATCAGAACAGTAGCGATATTGTCTGTCGGCGAGATATACAGCTTCGATCTAGCTTGTTGGCAAGAAATACACCCGCTATCTTGCACTGTTGGTGAGATATAGAGCCTAAACTCTCGAGATCTTGCTTTTGGCAAGCTACATATTTCTTCTGAGTCTTTTATTGATTTTCTACTTTTTGCCTAAGAGTAGGCGAGTTATATTACTAATTGATCTAAAGGGCATATGATAGCGAGAATAATAATAGTCGCTTAGCCATTGTAACCAAATACGGGATAATATAGTCAGTTCCCGTTCGAAATAAAGTTTGTGTTATTTTCACGATCTAAGTTCTAGGGATCGTTAACATTGAAAGATCGCTCCAGAATACCTATCGTTTCGAGAGTCTCAAGAGCGATAATTTAAAGTAAATAGATAATCTTCGTGTGTAGATAATCTACAAGTGTTCCAGTTAATTATACAACATATTATAACATAAAATCTATAATCAATTATATTGATATCATAAAGTTATCGTAGTTGCCTTCAGGTTGGTTGTGATCGTCCGCTGAACCTCACAGCTCAACCGACACACATCGCACCCGAGTTAGTCCCTTGCAGCACGTTTTGAAAAGTAAGGATAAATGTGAAAAAGATGAGGGTTTATTAGGCCTATTTATAATACTAGTAGATTTCTATCAATTTTTAAAAATGTATCCACTACTACCACCTAATCGCAAGAGTTAGAAACGAAATAGAATTATTTTCATAAAACACATCATTATAAAAAGTAACAAGAATTCCTAGTTTATAGATTGTTAAATACATTCGAACTCTCGTGCATCATACATGATACAAAGTGACTCAACACATATTACCAATGCGAAAATTTAATCAATTCACTGAAGTAATTAATAAATCGTCTAACAAAGTATAAGATCAATGAAACTTAAAAAGCTATTAAAAACAATTCACCTTAATCTTATTTTCTCTATTTGTCTAGCGAGATTATTATTCTTCTTCTTCTTCTTCCGAATGCAGTATTGGGTGATGATGCCCGTTCTGCGACTACAAAAACTGATCTTTCCATCGGTTGAAGGGTCTTCCGAGGTATCTTTTGCCTTTAGGGTTGAGGAGCGAGATTATTATTGTAGATAATTTATTAGCTATATAAGTAATTGTTAAATTTTAGCATTGTGTAAATTCTGGGCAATTCTGTTATAAGTTTACCATACATTGTTTCTTCATAATCCTTCGGAAGGAAGTAAAAATGTGAATCCGAGAATTGTAAACGAAACCTATGACCGAATTAAGAAGCCACTAAGCAATATCTGTAGACCCTTTCACGCCCACATTTTTTTGCGACACTAATAACTTTATGTCTGTCCTTGGATGCGGTAATAATATAACTAAATAAGAGTGTATAACTAAATAAGGGAAGGTAATAGAAGGAATAAATCAGAGTGTCTGATTATATCCGGAGATTTAATTGTTTTAGTTGACAAAATGCCGTTCCAGAAATCGTGGGAACGTTCGGAGAACAAAATTAGAATAATAATAGAGATTCCTTCATAATGTTCGCTTCGAGGAATGATTTGAAAATTACCAATACATTCTTTAGGGAAATGGATATAAACAAATTTACCAGGAATGCCATAGCAGGTAGAATTACGATAGATTAATTTTAGTGGATATTATAATAAATACTTTTAAAATGCATGACGAAACGCCGTTGAGGCTAATATGTAATATTTATAATATAAAAATAGAGTACCAGAGATCTCAGTTTTCCTGAACTTTGGATGAGGGGTGTAGAGTACTTTCGAAGCATATGATTCATCTTCAGCTTGTAAATCGGTACTGGTTGTTTGTGAGAATTTTGTAGAGCGGGTTATTTATTTAGGCGTAACACTCGACAAAAAAACTACTGTTTAAACAATATATCCAAAATACCTTAGGCAAAGCGTATGGGACATTGAAGCTGCTATACCCTATTTTAAATAACCATAACAAAATTCGAGTAAACACAGGGCTAACAATCTACTAGGCACTATTAAGGCCTGTACTCTCATACGCAAGCCCCATATGGGGAAACGCCGCTAGAACTCACATAAAGAAACTGCAAGTTTTTCAAAACAAATTATTATATATGATTACAAAACTACCGCGTGCAACACCGGTCGACATATTACACGATCAAACGGGTGTAGAATCAATCGAGGAGTATATTAAACCTTAAATTGTATAATACATGTGAAGGCCATGATAATCCACTCATGGCATCGCTGGGAACCTATGAAACAGTCAATAACAAACACAAGCGTCCAAAATGGATCCTGGACAACACTTGACCGGTAAAAGCTGATAGGGCACACACACAAACACACACACAGAAACACATTACACAATTATTCAATTATAATTACAACATTGGCATATAATGTGCATTAATAAAATATATTAATACAACAAATTAAAAACTAATAACTAATCTTACTGCTACAGGTTCATCCCACCAGTTCCAGAGAAATTGACATCACCTGACAACTACAGATAGAACAGCAACAATAACTGAAGAGATTTTTTTAATGCACGTTACCATAATTGTATGAATAATTGTAATCGTCTGAAATGTACGCACATTATATTTAAATAAAGAGAATCCTGGACGCCCTCCCAATACAGAGTCATCCGAAAGCTAAACTTGGCAAGATCCCGCGTGATCGACTATTCCGATTGAGTTTTTAAGCGGTTTCCTTCAATCCAAAGAGCAAATGCTGGAATAGAACCCCAAACGGTCCGCTTCCGACTTGATTCTGCTGATTAACTTCAAATTTGAATTCAAAATTTAAACCGGGGCTAATGTATTTTACAGGAACCCGGGGTTCTCTCTATCGCTCACCGCCAACACTTAAGTGATGGCCGCAGAGCTTTTCATCTATCTATCTATCTATCTATCTATCTATCTATCTATCTGTAGAGCGGGCTGACGTCACTGGGTGAGTTCTCATTTAGCAGGTGAGTGTTTTTGGTTTTTTTTAGTATCTCGATTTCTTCGGGAATGTTGATTTTCAGTTTGTTGTTTTCTCTATGGATGACGGATAGAGTGTTGTCAGTGGTACTGAATTGGTGACCTGTTTCTATGACATGTTTGTAACGCTAGATTTTTTTTGATTAAATATAAAATCTTAAGATGTACGTTATAACATAGTGTTGAAATGACTAGTTATTCTGCCAATATAAAACTTCTTACAACTGCTGCATTTTAGTTTATGAACGTCTTTGTTCTTATAAAAGTCTATTTATTCTATTTTGTTTGTGATTATGTTATTTAATTCGTTGGTTGTTGTAAAGGCAATTCCTACATTTTTCTCTCGTTTTTGATGGTTTTAGCTAGTTCGGGGCCAGTATATGTGAGAGTTAACCACTTAACTTTATCTTTATCCATTTCTCCATTTAATGCACTTTCTATTTTATTTTCAAGCCGGATTATGGGATATGCTGCGGTAATATTTCGTGGTATTCTTTGTATATCCAATGAACGCATTTTTAAATATTCTTACACGGATTGTACAGATGTATGCGCTGTTATCGGTTTCGTAGGTCGAGAAGCGGATTGAGTATTTATATTCCCAATTTCATTTCCGTATTACTAAAAGCACTTTATTTGATACAGTGCCTAATTTATTTGTGATAAGACGTATGGGAGAGAAAAGGTTTGCATTATTTGCTTTTGCATACTTTTTCAGAGTGCATAACCCTCAGCATCAATTATACTAATATTTGTCTTTCACCAATATTTCTACAATTATTACCATTACTTATTATCTAACTTCAAAATTTTGATGTAAGAAATATTTATATCAGCTTCTGTATCCTTTGACATTTCATTTTTTTTTGTTTTGTTCGTTTCTGATTAAGAATGATAGATAGTTAGACTGGAAGATAGTGTCGCGATTATAGTCACCTTAGGGCGAGGCAGAGAATCATAAATTAAAAGAAATTTATTTAATATTATGTATACAGTTTCAGTTACAGGACAAGCAGAAAAGTCACTACTTACTTTTAATTGAAGATGGAATTTTTTCTTTGAATAACTTAATTTGTGATTCATCTTGCTTCTTATAAATTGTTAAGTCACAATTTACACTCCAACACCAATTTTTAATAAATATTATTTTTTCTTATTAAACCCTGAAATACAAAATAATGTAAGTAAAATATTTAGAAATGATTTATCATTGATACAGATGTGTTATTTGTATTTGGGTTTGTGATCCTATAACCCACGGCACGACGGACCTAGCATCACAATCACACGTGTGAAGCACAGATAATCACTGTTATCTAGTGAATTCAGGGGTAATATGTAGTGATTATATAGGCTTCCACACCCTAACAGCTGGTTTCGTTTTCCTGGTGACGGTACAGTAGACCCTATCTTTTAAGTGATAATAAATATCTTCAAACTTTTATTAACAAAATATTCATCGTCACTATAGATTTGATTTCCATAATTTCCTTTACAACAGGTAAGCGTAACGAAAGTGCAATTGAACTATGTAGAACATTGCCGCACTGACTATACATAAAAGAAAATACAAATCGGTACTTTGGTGTAGCTGTATGCAATTATATATTATTATTATTATTAGTAGTAGTAGTAGTAGTAGTAATAGTACCACCACTATTTCACTAGTATTAACATCAACTCGTCGTGTTGTAGATTCTCCGGTCTTGTTTATTTCTAGTTTGTCTTATAATTTAAAACTTGATTAACTTCTCGAAGCGGTATAAGGTATTATATTATTTTTATCATTTTATTTTATTACTCTTATTATTATTAGCAATAGGAGTAATGATAGTAGTTGTAAGAGTAGTAAGAGTATTATCAGTATTAACACTAACCTTTTCTTCTGTCTTATTTTCAATATTAACACTAACCTTTTCTTCTGTCTTATTTTCAATCATATTACTGGACTTCATATTTCTTCATTTTCTCAATCTCTGAAAATGAAAATATAAAGCAATAATAATAATAAATATTATTAGTAAGTAGTGACAGCAGAAGAAGAAGAAGCAAGCAGAAAAGATTAAAGAGCAAGCGAAGAGCAGCAGCAGAGGGCAGCAACAAGCATTAGTGTTTAGAGTACAGTGGTGTAAATACCGATAACTAATTAAATGACCGCTTTTTTTTTCTTTTTTCGCAGAGTAGCTGTTTCAGATACAGTGGTCGTAGTCATGGTTATCATTCACCGACATATCACTCATTTACAAGAATATTACAGTAGTAACAAATCGATATTATTCTCGAGGGGAAATTTCAAGTAGATAATTACGTACGGTACTTGTTAAGAAATAAAATAATTTCCATGTATGTAATTACTTCATTGTAACTGTCCATGACAAAAATGAATTTAAATACAAGTTGTACAGTGGCCGAAATGTGTTAGAATCGTCGTTTTATTGCTTTGCAAACTTCTACAGAAAATCATGACAGTGGATTAAAATAACTTAATTTTCAATAGCGAAATATGGTGTTTCTAAAATATGGAACAACGACACTACATCCTCAACCGTTCGTATACCAACAGATAAACTAGGTCGTGTGCAATGTGTGTTCTCTTTGGGAAATCCTACTAATTGAATTATGGGAATTTAATTCTAAGACGATATTCGATTACCACAAGAAAATGGATGCTACGCATTATATATAATGGTTTACGTAGACACATTGGGAGTAAGGAGGGATTACTGAACAACAACTTTCTCATTAATTTGTGAGAGCAAAATTACACTTCCATCATTAATTGAAATTATTAACCACCAATTAACATTAAAAGGATTTTATATGTTAGAATCTATTTTGCAGGTTATTCCAATTAATAAACTTCTAAATATGATTCTAATTGAAATAGGGCCTATATGAACCGGGAATACAATGAGTGTCAAAATTATTTACAAAGTATTAGAAGTGCAAGCTTCAAAAATTTTAAAACATAAAATATCTGATATTTCGTCAATTAATTTGCCCCGGAAATTTGTTTTGTTACATCTTCGTTCAAAATTTTAAGAGTTAAAAATCTCTCGAAAATATACAATTTCGTTTCAAATGTATTGGTTTTTTAAGATCGGTTTGATTAATATTATCGTTGGGTGAGTAACAGATGGAGCCGATAATTTTGGGTGTATTATCAGTAGGGACTTCAATGGTGACCGTGTCAATGTCATTAAAATTTTACAAATATTAACGGGAGTTAGGAACATTTAATTTAATCGATAGGGCCCTACATTCGTAAGGCTGTCTGATTTCTTTTCTATATTGTTTGTCCTTTTAATTCTTATTGTTTTTGTAATTTGACAATTTAAACACTTTAATTAAAATTATATCTAAATCAATTTTTTAAATGACATTTATAAATCATTTCTTTTCATTTTCATCCCATAATCATTAACCATAATATATTAAGAGTCCTAGTGATATTTCGTCTGTAATTAGCAGCCAATAAATATATAGTTGGTAGCCTCCATTAAAATCAATGTTTCAGTAAGAATGTCAGGTTTAAACGTAGTTTGTTTGGATTCCGCCACTATTTATCATATATTAAAATCTTTAATAAGTTTTATATACATATGTATATGTATATATATATATATATATATTATAATTAATGTTATTTTCAAGATTCTGTTTTCATTCCCATTACCATCTGTTCAATTCCAAATTGGTTGTAATGTTGGAAATTCTTTCTTACTCTTCACGTTAATTATTGGAATTTGTTTCGCTTTTGGAGTTTGAAGATTGGAAATTAATTAGAAACGAGTTTGAGAACTTTTGTCATGTAAAAAACGTTCTTTCCCCACAGTTCCCACAATTTACGGTCTGAGATGAGCCTTATCTTATTTTATGAATTGCGGCACGTAGAATAGATATTGGGTATGTCGTAAACCAAGATTCTTTGTGAACAAATTTCTAGCAATTATAACATTGAGGAATGCAATCTCTCGTCCTATATTCTTCAATCCTGACACGAATTTGGACTATGTTAAGTTTAGCAAAATCCATAATAATTATATATTTCTTGTTAAATGTAAATAACCATATATATTAAGAATGTACTTGTCTATTTCCGGTTTGAAGTTTTACTATTTTTTTATTCGATAAATGACACAGGATATAACCGTCATATTTATTGAAAAATTATATCTTCATCTCTGGTGTCCGGTGGGAGTCCATTCAGTACTGTTTTAAATATAATTAAATTGTACAATAGTTTATTGGATATGTAAAATATTGAATTTGTTGTTTATTATGTTCTATCTTTATTTATTAAACCTTAATTTTGGAAGTGAAGAGCCTAATCAACCCTTACCTAAAACTATCATCTCATTATATATAATTTTTATTTTGTAACTTTTTTAAGTGCCTTGTTATAAATGTCTGTAATTAATGATTTATAATTATGTCAACAAGAATACTCTTTGCTCCTAAGAATATAAAATGTTGCTGGTGAACAATACATCTTACAATCCAGTTTCCATACGTATTTCAGTGTCAATTTTTTACGTATATTTTAGACTGTCATAGAATTAACTGGTAGATAACGGTAAATAAAGAAATTTGATGTAGGCTTACTCCGCCATAATTTTTTAGGTGTCTTGATAAAGTGTATATTGAGAGAACTAGCAAAACTAAATATATTCTCCTTCATAGAATTAAAAGAGACTATTATTATAGTATACTTTTGGTTGCACAATTTTGTATGCTGTATCGGAATGCATTATGTACGTTTCCTATTTATTAATCACTAAATAACTTCTGATACCAGAAAAATGTATAACGGTTTAGGATTAGACGATTTATTTTCGGAAGTTAAAAAACTAACTGAAATGTCCTATCTGTATGTATTGATATGATATTTCCTTTATTAAAATCGTTTCTCGATAGCCTAACGTTTCCTACATTATTAAAGTTTGCATATATATATATAATACTGCAGACAAAATCAATCTTAATTAAGATTTGAAGAAAATGTACAAATATTCCCTATACCGTATTTTCAGTAATTATTTTCATTTCTAGTACATTTAAAACATAGATATTCTACTTGTAGATAAATAAAGTAACCGTATACGTTAACATGTGCAATTTAGAATTGCAAGTAATTTAAAAAGTATAGTTGTTTCTGGGAGTTTATAGCACCCCACTTTATGAATTGGGTTATATTCTATCACATTCCCGCTGAAGTGTTGGTATTTATTTTCACACTGGACTGTGGGATATGCTGCATCAATTATTTCAGGGTATTATTTGTGTATCCAATGAACTCTTTTTTTTAATATTCTTACACGGGATTGTACAGATATATCATTTCCTTTCCGTTTCGTAGGTCGAGAAGTGGATTGAGTATTTATATTCGCTATTTTATTTCAATATTACTAAAAGTACTTTATCTGATAGAGTTCCCAATTTATTTGTGATAATACGTATGGAAGAGACAACGTTTGCATTGTTTGCATTTGCCTATCTTTTCAGAGTTCATTACACTCTTAATCAATTATATTTATATTGGTCATACGCCGATATTTCCATAATTATTATCATTACTTGTTATAATTTCAACAATTTCGATGTAGGAAATATTTATGTCACTTTTGTATCCTTTGTTTTTCAAATGTTTTGTTCGTTTCTGATTAAGAACAATACATAGTTTAGACTGGGCGATAGTGACGCGATTTTAGTCAACTTGGGGCGAGGCAGAATATCGTAAATTAAAAATAAATTTATTTGATATTATATTTACTTCCAGTTATAGGAGAAGCAGAAAAGGGTCACTACTTACATTTAATGGAAGATGGAATCCTTCTTTGAATAACCTGATTTGTGATTCATCTTGCTTCTTGTAAATTCTTGGTCATAATTTATATTCCAACTACAATTTTTAATAGATATCGTCTTTTGCTATTAAACCCTGAAAAATAAAAAATGTAAGTAAAATATTTAGAAATTATTTATCATGGATATATATGTGTTATTTGTATTTGGGTTTATGTTCCTATATCCCACGGCGCGACCGACCAAGCCTAAAAATCACATGTGATAAAGAGAGATAATTATCTGATTATAATCACTGTTATCTAGTGATTACAGGGGTGATATGTGGTGATTATAAATGCTCCCACACCATAATAGCTGGTTTCGTTTCCCTGGTGACGGTACTGTTGACCGCATCTGTTAAGTGATAAATATCTTCAAACTTATATAAACAAAATATTCATCGTCACTATAGATGTGATTTCCATAATTTCCTTTACAACAGGTAAGCGTAATGAAAGTGCAATTGTACTCTCACGTACATTGCCGCACTGACTACACATAAAAGAAAATACAAATCGGTACTGTGGTGTAGATGTATGCAACTATATTTATTATTATTATTATTATTATTAGTAGTAGTAGTAGTATTAGTAGTAGTACCATTATTTGAGTAGTATTAACAACTCCTCCTGTTGTAGATTCTCCTGTATTCTGATTACTTCTAATTTGTATTATAATTTATCATTTGCTTAATTTTTCGAAGCGGCAGAAGGTATTATATTATTTATTATTTTATCTTATTACCCTTCTTCTTCTTATTTTTATTTTTATTATTTTTATTTTTATTTTATTATTATTATTATTATTACTACTACTTTATTATTATTATTATTATTATTATTATTATTATTATTATTATTATTAGTATTATTACTTTATTATTATTACTATTAGCAATAAAAGTAATGGTAGTAGTTGTAAGAGTATTATCAGTATTAACACTAACCTTTTCTTCTTTCGTATTTTCAATCATTTTACTTGTCTTCATATTTCTTCATTTTCTCAATCTCTGAAATGAAAATTAAAACAGTAATAATAATAATAAATATTATTATTAGTAAGTAGTGACAGCAGAAGAAGAAGCAAACAGAAAAGACTAAAGAGTAAGTTAAAAGCAGCAGCAGGTAGCATCAAAAAGCATTAGTATTTAGAGTACTGTGGTGTAATTACCGATAACAAATTATGTGACCGTTTTTTTTTATTGTTTCGCAGAGTAGCTCTTTCACAAACAGTGTCGTCGTCATGGTTATCATTCACGGACATATGAGTCATTTAATAGAATGTTACAGTAGTACCATATCAATATTATTCTCGAGGGCAAAATTTCAAGAAATTAATACCTACGGTATTTCTTAAGAAATAAAAAAAATTCAAATCTCTGATTACATCTATGTAAGATGTCCATAGAGAAATGAATTTAATAACAAGTTGTACAGTGGCCGAAATCTGTTAGTATCATTGTTTTATTGCTTTGCAAGCTTCTACGGAAAACCATGACAGTGGATTAAAATAACTTTATATTTAATATCGAAATATGGTATTTCTAAAATGTGGAACGATGGCACTTCATCCTCAAATATTCTTATACCAAAAGGTAAAGTAGGTCGTATGCCATGCGTGTTCTGTTTGCGAGACCCTGATAATTGAATTATGGGAATTTAATTCTAAGCAGACATTCGATTACCACAAGAAAATGTTTCATGGTTTACGTAGACACTTTGAATATGAGGAAGAATTATTGAATAACAACTTTCTCATTAATTTGTGAGAGCAAAATTACATTTTCATTATTAATTAAAATTATTAATCACTAATTAACATTAAAAGGATTTTTATATGTTAGAATATATTTTGCAAGTTGTTCCACGTAACAAAATTCTGATTATGATTCTAAATAAAATATATGAATCCGAATAAACAGTGAGTGTCAAAATAATTATAAAGTTCTAGAAATGCAAGGTTCAAACAAGTTAAAACAATAAATCTCTGATAATTCGTCAATTAATTTGCCTCAGAAATTTGTTTTCCCACATATCCATCTAATATTTTAAGCATTAAAAATCTCTCGAAAACATTTTATTTTGTTTCAAATTTATTGGTTCTTTAAGTTTGGTTTTGCTTAACATTATTGTTGGGAGAGTAATAGATTGGAGCTGGTAATTGTGGGTGTATTACCAATAGGGACTTCAATGGTGACAGAGCCGTTGTTACTTAAATTTAAGAAATCTTTACGGCAGTTAGGAACATTTCATTTAATCGATATGGCCTTACATTCGTAAGGCTATCTGATTTCTGTTCTATATGTTTTATTGTTTGTAATTTTGTTTTCTTTTATAATTTGACAATCTAATCTCATTAATTATAATTATCTAATTCAATTTTGTTAATTGACATCTGTAAATCATTTATTTTCATTTCTCTCTGCACATAGTCCACTTATTTCAGAGAAATAAGGAATTTTATTGAGGATGAATAATTAATTAACTTGTAATTATTATCAGAAGTAGGGCATATTTATATTCAAATTAAATGGAATTAACCTAGGAATTTATTGGTAACATAATCAAAATGATATAACCTACCATAAAACAATTTCATATGCAATAAATAAAACACTAGTACCAAGTGATTAACGCACGGTCATAGACCTAGACCTTTGCTATTGTGGTGAACCACACTAGTAAACAACATACAATGGAAAGGTAAGCCCTTATACAACGGAGAAAAAGTTTGTAGTTTCCTTTGTGGAAGGGAATTACCAGACTGCGCTATTATTCACTTGCAAATACTATAGCTAAATCCCAAAACTACTTACAATAGGCGAACAAGCAACCGGGTTTTCCTAGGCAAGCTACGGAAGAAAGCCACCACAAACCAATTTAACTAGAACATGTGAGCAGGCCACAGGTGTCTTCTTTGGCGGCAGGAGAGAAATGCCGACAAACAAAATCTGGCCTCATGCAAATAAATCTCATTTGGACAACCCTGCAAATTTGATATTAGAATGCAACTAATTTAAAGGGAGGGATATGACCACAAACGCTTAAGTTTAACACCCCTGTCAACGCCCTCAAGATATGATTTACAAATCAAAATTGTTGTAACATATGAACTTTTTGTGAGACGCTAAGACTTTTGGTGGAAGGGACGGATGCCGGCCCACTCAGAGAAAATAAATATTCAATCTTAGCGAAAATTAAAGTTAGTAGCGAGTGTGCCAGTCAAGCGGGCACATCGCTTTGAATAAGTAAAAAACACTAGCGTGTGCGCCAGCAGCAAGCGCGCACTGTTTAACTCAAAAGTCACTACCGCGTGTGCCAGTAGAGGAGGCACATCGCTTTATCTAAGTTTCAGCGCTATCATTCAGAGTGCACTGTTTTAGTGTTATAAATATCATTAGATTTGACCCTTTAAAGTCAAGTAGCTATAAATAAGTGATAGTGCATTTATTTGACTCAGACGTTGGAGTTAGAATAATTATTTAAACAAGTACAGTGTATAATAAATATACGCTTCCGGCCACCAACAGCCTTCGTGTCAAGTCGTCGTCAAATACAAGTGTAAGCCTTAGTGACAATAAAAGTGCATCATTCAATTTAATTGAGCACAGGGAGTCTACTGTTTTCCCCAGTGAATATCCTTCATCACGAATTCCCGAGATATAAATCCTTGTTCTACAGAAAACCTGAACCCAACTAGTCCGGTCCAACAAGTGTCCATGTACGGTAACCTGGACACCCATAGTTAAACCTATACCCAGCAACTATCCTAGACTCCAATACCTTCTTCATCTCCCATTATCATTAACCATAATATATTAAGATTCCTACTGATTTTTCGTCGGTAATTAGCAGCCAATAAATATTCAGATGGCAGTCTACATTAAAATAAAAATGTCAGTAAACGTGATTAGGTTTAAACGTAGTTTGTTCGAATTCCGCCACTATCTATACAATGTTAAAATATATAATATAATTTAAGATATATAATTAATATCATTTTCAAGATTCTGTTTTCATTCCTACACTAGCTATTCAAATCAAAAGTGGTTTTAAAGTTGTAAATTCTCTCTTACTGTTCATGATAGTTATTGGAATATGATTCGATTTGGAGTTTGAATATTTGACATTAATTGGGAATGATTCTGAGAACTTTCGTCATCTGGAAAAAGTTATTTCCCCACAGTTCCCATAATTTAGGACCTGAGATGTGCCTAATCCTTTTTTAAATTGTATCACGTAGAATAGATATTGGGTGTGCCGTACACCAAATTTCTTTGTGGACAAATTTCCAGCAATTATAACATTAAGGAGTGCATTCTCTCCTCCTATATTCTTCAATCTCGATGCGAATTTGCCACACATGTTAAGGTTAGCGAAATCAATAGTAATGATTTAGTTCTTGCTAAATGTTAATATCCATATAGGTAAAGAATGCTGTTGTCCATTTGCAGTTTAAAATATTACCAATGCTTTAATTTATCCAATAAATGACACAGGATATAACAGTCATATTAATTGAGTAATTCCATCTTCATTCCTCGTGTCCGGTGGGAGTCCATTCAGTACTGATTTAAATATAATTAAATTATATAATTGTATGTTGGATATGTAAAATATTGAATTTGTTGTTTATTGTGTTATTTCTTTATTTTAGTAAACCTTAATGCTGGACGTCCTATTCGACCCTAAGCTGAAACTCTCATTTTTATAAAATATAATATCATTTTATGTTTTTGTAACATTTAAGTTCCTTCTTATTATTGTATGTAATTTATGATTTATAATTATGTCGACAAGAATGCTCTTCGTTTCCAAGAAAATAAAATGCTGCCGGTGAACAATACTTCACACAAACTAGTTTCCACATGAATTTCATTGTCAAAATGTTATGTAGGTTTTAAAAATTCATAGAATTAACTGGTGATTAAAGGTAAATAAACAATGTTGATTTAGGCTTACTCCGGCATATATTTAAGAGGCTTGATAATATGTCTATTGAGAGAACTAGCAAAACTAAAGATATTCTCCTTTATAGAATTTCAATAGACAATTAATACAGTATACGTTTGGTTGCACAATTTTGTATACTGTATCGGAATGCATTGTGTAAGTTCCCTCTTTATTATCCACTAACTAACTTCTAATGACACAAAAATATAAAACGGTTTAGGATTACAATATTTGCTTTCGGAAGTTAAAAAAATGCCTGAAATTTCCTAACTGTATCTTTATTATGATATATCCTATATTAAAATGTTTCTCGATAGCCTAATGTTTCCTACATTGTTAATGTTTGCATGTATTTATATCGTACTGCAGACTAAAACAATCCTAATTAAGAATTGAACAAATATACAGATATTTCCATTACTGTACTTTAAGTACTTATTTTCATTTCTAGTACATTTAAAACTTAAATACTCTACTTGTAGATAAATAAAGCAACTGCATTTGTTAATCGGTGCAATTTAGAAGTCCAAGTTTTTTAAGAAATATAATTGTTACTAGGAGTTTATAGCACCCCACTTTATAAATTGTTATATTTTACTACATTCCCTCAGAAGGGTTAAAATTATATATGTGCTTGGTATTTATTTTCCCACTGGATTTTGGGAAATGCTGCATTAAATATTTCATGGCAATATTTGTGTATCCAATAAACACATTTTTTAAAATATTTTTACGCGAAATTGTACGGATGCATACGATATTTTAGGTTTCGTAGGTCGAGAAGTGGATACAGTAGTTATATTCGCAATTTTATTTCCATATTACTAACAGCACTTTATTTGATAGAGTGCCTAATTTATTTGTGATAAGATGCAAGGGAGAGACAACGTTTGATTAATCAGCTTTTGCCTATTTTTTCGGAGTTCATAACTCTCTTCATCAATTATACTTATTTTTGTCTTTCACCAATATTTCTATTATTAATATTATTATTATAATTACTGTTTACAACTTCAACAAATTTGATGTACAAGCTATTTATCACCTCCCACATCCTTTGATATTTAATTGTTTCTTTTGTTTTGTTCGCTTCCGATTAAGAATAATAGGTCATTTAAACTGGAAGATAGTGTCGCAATTTTAATCAACTTGCTGCCAGGCAGAGAATTGTAAATTAGAAATAAATGTATTCGATATTATATATATATAGTCTTAGTTATAGGAGAACCAGAAAAGGGTCACTACTTACTTTTAATTGAAGATGATTTTTTTTCTTTGAATAACTTGATTTGTCATGCATCTTGCTTCTTGTAAATTCTTAAGTCGCAATTTATACTCCAAATCCAATTTTTAATAGATATCATTTTTTTGCTATTAAACCCTGAAAAATTAAAGGAATGTAAGTAAAATATTTAGAAATTATTTATCATGGATATAGATGTGTTATTTGTATTTGGGTTTGTGGTCCTATACCCCACGGCGCGACAGACCTAGCAGGACCAGCCTCACAATCACATGTGTCAAGCACAGATAATCACTGTTATCTAGTGAATTCAGGGGTGATATGTGGTGTATTATAGGCTGCCACAACCTAATAGCTGGGTTTGTTTCTCTGGTGACGGTACAGTTGACCTTGTCTGTTAAGTGATAAATATTTTCAAACTTTTATAAACAAAATATTCATCGTCACTATAGATCTGATTTACATAATTTACTTTAGAAGAGGTAAGGGTAACAAATGTGCAATTGAATTTTCACGAACATTGCCGCACTGACCACACATAAATGAAAATACAAATCGTACTATGTTGTAGATGTATGCAACTAATTTTTTTTATTATTATTATTATTATTATTATCATCATCATCATCATTAGTACCATTACTTCAGTAGTATTAACAACAACTCCTCCTGTTGTGGATTCTCCTGTCATCTGTTTATTTTTAATTTGTCTTACAATTTATCATTTATTTAACTTTTCGAACCGGTAGAAGGTATTATGTTTTTCATAATTTTATCTTATTACCTTTATTATTATTATTATTATTAGCAATAGAAGTAATGGTAGTAGTTGTAAGAGTATTATCAGTATTAAAACTAACCTTTTCTTCTTTCGTATTTTCAATAATTTTACTTGTCTTCATATTTCTTCATGTTCTCAATCTCTGAAAATGAAAATTAAAACAGTAATAATAATAATAAATATTATTATTAGTAAGTAGTGACAGCATAAGAAGAAACAAGCAGAAAAGACTAAAGAGTAAGCGAAATGCAGCAGCAGGGAGCATCAACAAGCATTAGTATTTAGAGTACTAAGGTGTAAATACCGATAACTATACAAACCACGGTTTTTTTTTTAGCAGAGTAGCTGTTTCACAAACAGTGGTCGTCCTCATGGTTATCATTCACCGACATATGAATAACTTATAGAGAATGTTACAGTAGTAACATATCAATATTATTCTCGAGGGCAAAATTTCAAGGAGATAAATACCTACGGTATTTCTTAAGAAATAAAAAAAAATCAAACCTCTGATTACTTCTATGTAAGCTGTCCATAGGGAAATGAATTTAATAACAAGTTGTACAGTGGCCGAAATGTGTTAGAATCATTGTTTTATTACTTTGCAAATTTCTACGGAAAATCATGACAGTGGATTAAAATAACTTTAATTTGAATAACAAAATATGGTGTTACTAAAATATGGTGTTACTAAAATATGGAACGATGACACTACATACTCAACAGTTCGTATACCAAGAGGTAAAGAAGTTTGTGTGCCATGCGTGTTAAGTTTGCGAGATACTGATAATTGAATTATGGGAATTTAATTCTAAGAAAACGTTTGATTACCACAAGAAAATGGATGCCACGCATTATATTTCATTGTTTACGTTGACACATTGAATATAAGGAAGAATTATTGAGCAACAACTTTCTCATTAATTTGTGAGAGAAAAATTAAATTTCCATTATTAATTAAAATTATTAATCACTAATTAACATTAAAAGGATTTTTATATGTTAGAATCTATTTGCAGGTTATTCCACTTAATAAATTTCTAATTATGATACTAACTAAAACCGAGTAAACAGTGGAGTGTCAAATTATTTATAAAGTACTAGAAATGCAAGGCTCAAACACGATAAAACAATAAATCTCTGATAATTCGTCAATCATTTGCCTCTGAAATTTGTTTTCCCACATCTCCATCTAATATTTTAAGAATTAAAAATTTCTCTAAAATATACAATTTTGTTTCAAATTTATCAGTTCTTTACGTTCGGTTTGATTAATATTCTTGTTAGGAGAGTAATAGATGGAGCCGGCAATTGTGTGTGTAATATCGATATGGACTCCAATGGTGACAGTGTCGGTGTTATTAAAATTTAACCAATTTTTACGGGAGTTAGGAACATTTCATTTAATCGATAGGGTCATACATTGGTAATGCTGTCTGATTTCTGTTCTATATGTTTTGTTTTAATTTTTTTTCATAATTTGACGATTCATCTCATTAAGTAAAATCATACCTAATTAAATTTTGTTAATAGGACATTTGTAAATCATTTCTTTTCATTTCTATCCCATTATCATTAAACATAATATATTAAGAGTCCTAGTGATTCTTCGTCGGTAATTAGCAGCCAAATAATATTTAGATGGCAGTCTACATTAAAAAAAAAATCAGTAAAAGTGCTTAGGATTAAACGTAGTTTGTTGTAATTCCGCCACTGTCTATCCAATATTCAAATATTTAATAAAATTTAAGATATATAAAATATAATTAATATTATTTTCATGATTCTGTTTTCATTCCTATACCAGCTATACAATTAAAAATTGGATTTAAAGTTGCAAATTCTCTCTTATTGTTCCTGTTAGTTATTTGAATTCGTTTTGTTTTTAGAGTTTGAAGCTTAGACATTGATTGGAAATGATTTTGAGGACTTTTGTCATCTGAAAAATGTTCCTTCCCACAGTTCCCATAATTTATGGTCAGAGATGTGCCTTATCTTTTTTATGAACTATAGCACGTAGAATAGATATTGGGTGTGCCGTACACGAAATTTCTTTGTGAACAAATTTCTAGCAATTATAACATTGAGGAGTGCAAAATCTTCTCCTACATTATTCAATCCTGATACGAATTTGCCACATATGTTAAGGTTAGCGAAGTCCATAACAATATTTAGTTCTTGTTAAATGTTAATATCCATATAGATAAATAATGCTGATATCTATTTGCGCATTAAAATATTATCATTTTTTTAAATTTACCCAATAAATGACACAGGATATAACCGTCATATTAATTGAAGAATTCCATCTTCATTCCTTGTGTCCGGTGGGGGTCCATTCAGTACTGTTTTTAATATAATTAAATCGTATAATTGTATATTTCAATGTAAAATATTGAATTTGTTGTTTATTACGTTCCTTCTTTATTTTAGTAAACCTTAATTTTTGAGGTGGAGATCCTATTCGACCCTACGCTCAAACTTTAATTTTTATAAAATATAATATAATTTTATGTTTTGTAAAATTTAAGTGCCTTCTTATTATTGTCTGTAATCTATGATTTATAATTATGTCGACAATAATACTCTTCGTTTCCAAGAAAAGAAAATGCTTCTGGTGAACAATATACCTCATACAAACTAGTTTACACAGGAATTTCAGTGTCAAAATTGTATGTAGGTTTTAAACATTCATAGAATTAACTTGTGGTTAAAAGTAAATAAAGAATGTTGATGTTGTGTTCACCTCCGCCATATTTTTTTAGGAGTCTTGATTATATGTCTATTGAGAGAACTAGCAAAACTAAACATATTTTCCTTTATATAATTTCAATAGACAATTATTACAGTAAACGATTGGTTGCACAATTCTGTATGCTGTTATCGGAATGCATTGTATAGGATTCCTCTTTATTAACCACAAACTAACTTCTAATAAAAAATATATAAAAGGTTTAGGATTAGAATATTTGCTTTCGGAAGTTAAAAAAATGCCTGAAACTTCCTAACAGTATCTATTATTATGATATATCCTATATTAAAATCTGTTTCTCGATAGCCTAATTGTTGCAACATTGTTAATGTCTACATGCATATATATATATATATATATATATATATATATATATATATATATATATATATATAGTTTCAGTTATAGGAGAAGCAGAAAAGGGTCACTACTTACTTGTAATTGAAGATGAAATTTTTGCTTTGTATAACCTAATTTGTGATTCATCTTGCTTATTGTTAATTCTTAAGTTACAATTTATACTCCAACTCCAATTGTATTAGATATAATTATTTGTTATTAAACCCTGAAAAACAAAAGGAATGCAAGTAAAAATATTTAGAAATTATTTATCATGAATATAGATGTGTTATTTGTATTTGGGTTTGTGGTCCTACACCCCACGGCGCGACAGACCTAACAGGATCAGCCTCACAATCACATGTGCCAAGCACGGATAATCACTGTTATCTAGTGAATTCAGGGGTGATATGTGATGATTATATAGGCCCTCACAACCTAATAGCTGGATTTGTTTTCCTGGTGACGGTACTGTTGACTTTATCTGTTAAGTGATAAAATCTTCAAACGTATATAAACAAAATATTCATCGTCTATAGATCTGATTTCCATAATTTCCTTTACAACAGGTAAGCGTAATGAAAGTGCAATTGAACTCTCACGAACATTTCCGCACTGACTACACATAAAAGAAAACACAAATCGGTACTGTGATGCAGATGTATGAAACTATATTTATTATTATTATTATTATTATTACTTTTATTATTATCATTATTAGTACCATTATTTAAGTAGTATTAACAAAAAAACCCTCCTGTTATGGATTCTCCTGTCTTCTGTTTATTTCTAATTTGTCTTATAATTTATCATTTGATTAACTTTTCGAAACGGTAGAAGGTATTATATTTTTTATTAAATTTTATCTTATTACCTTAGTATTATTAGCAATAGAAGTAATGGTAGTAGTTGTAAGAGTATTATCAGTATTAACACTAACCTTTGCTTCTTTCCTATTTTCAATCACTGTACTTGACTTCATATTTCTTCATTTTCTCAAACTCTGAAAATGAAAATTAAAACAGTAATAATAATAATAAATATTATTATTAGTAAGTAGTGACAGCAGAAGAAGAAACAAGCAGAAAAGACTAAAGAGTAAGCGAAAAGCAGCAGCAGGGAGCATCAATAAGCATTAGTATTTATAGAACAGTGGTGTAATTACCGATAACTAATTAAACGGCGGTTTTTTTTTTGCAGTGTAGCTGTTTCAGATACAGTGGTTGTAGTCATGGTTATCATTCACCGACATATGAATCATTTACAGAGAATGTTACAGTAGTAACAAATCAATATTGTTCTCGAGGGGAAATTGCAAGAAGGTAATTACCTACAGTATTTGTTATGAAATAAAAAAATCATGTCTGTGATTACTTCTATGTAAGCTCTCCATAGGTAAATGAATTTAATTACAAGTTGTACAATGGCCGAAATGTGTTAGTATCATTGTTTTATTGCTTTGCAAACTTCTACGGAAAATCATGACAGTGGATTAAAATAACTTTATTTTTAATAACGAAATATGGTGTTTCAAAAATATGGAACAACGACACTACAATCCTCAACTGTTCGTATACCAAAAGGATAAGAAGTGGATACGTGTGTCATGCGTGTTCTGTTTGCCGAGAAGTCCGGATAACTGAATTAGTGGGGACATTTAATTTATCTACGAAGATATTTGAATTCACCACAAGAAAATGGATGCTAACCGCATTATAGATTCATTGTTTAACCAGACACATTCAATATAAGGAGGAATTATTCAACAACAAAATTTCACCATTAATTTGTGAGAACAAAATTACAAATTGCCCAATATTGACATTACAATCTGTGTAGTCAATTAATTTCACATTAAAGGGATTTTTATATGTTAGAATATATTTGGCAAGTTGTTCCACTTAACAAATTTCTGATTATGATTCTAACTATAATATATGAATCAAGGGACAAAGACGCCACTGACTGTCAAAAATTAGGTACTAAGCACTAGAAATGCAAGGCTCACACATGTGAAAACAATAAATCTCTGATTTTTGCGTCAATGAAGTTGCCGAGAAAATTTGTTTTGCCACTTCTCCATCTAATATTTTAAAAATTAAATATCTGTCGAAAATATACAATTTTGTTTCAAATTTATTGGTGTTTTAATTTCGGTTAGATCAATATTACTGTTTGGAGAGTGATAGACGGAACCGATAACTGTGTGTGTATTATCAATAGGGACATCAATGGTGACAGTGTCGATATAAAAATTTAACAAATTTTTACGGGAGTTAGGAACATTTAATTTAATCGATATGGCCATACATTCGTAAGGCTGTCTAATTCCTGTTCTAAATGTTCTGTTGTTTGTAATTTTGTTTCCTCTTATATTTTGACAATTTAATCTCATTATTTAAAATTATATCTAATTCAATCTTGTTAATTGACATTTCTATTTTTTTTTCATTTCTGTTCCATTATCATTAACCAAGATATATTAACAGTCCTAGAGACTTTTCGTCCGTAATTCGCAGCCAGTAAATATTTAGATGGCAGTCTACATTAAAATAAAATTTTTCAATAAAAGTGCTTTAGGTTTAAACGTAGGTCGTTCGAATTCCGCCACTATCTATTCAATGTTCAAATATTTAATGAAATTTAAGATATATAAAATATAATTAATATTATTTTCAAGATTCTGTTTTCATTCCTATACCAGCTATTCAATTCAAAATTGGTTTTAAAGTTGTAAATTCTCTCTTACTGTTCGTGATAGTTACTGGAATTTTTTCTGTTTTTGGAGTTTGAAGATTGGACAATAATCGGTAATGATTTTGAGAACATTTGTCATCTGAAAAATGTTCCTTCCCCACAGTTCCTATAATTTAGGGTCTGAGATGTGTCATATTTTTATCAATTGTGGCACTTAGAATAGATATTGGGTATTCCGTACACCAAATTTCTATGTGAACAAATTTCTAGTAATTATAACATTGATGAGTGCAATCTGTCCTCCTATATTCTTCAATCCTGATCCGAATAACCCACATATGTTAAGTTTAGCAAAATCCATAACAATTATTCAGTTCTTGTTAAATGTTAATATCCATATAGGTAAAGAATTCTGTTGACTATTTCCGGTTTGAAATATTACCATTTCTTTAATTTATGCAATACATGACACAGGGTATAACCGTCATATTAATTGAATAATTCCATCTTCTTTCCTGGTGTCCGGTGGAAGTCCATTCAGTACTTTTTAAGTATAATTAAATAGTATAATTATATATTGGATATGTAAAATATGAATTTGTTGTTTATTATGTTATTTATTTTAGTAAACCCTGACATCTATACGAAAACAAGTGTAACTAAATTAGTATGGTTCAAATTCTTCCCTGTAGGGTAGAGCGCATAAATCTCTGTAAAGGGAAAATATGGCCTTACAATACAATTTTAGTAAACCTTAATCTTGCAGGTGGAGATCCTATTCACTCCTAAGCTAAAAATTTCATTTTTATAAAATATGATATCATATTATGTTTTGTAGCATTTAAGTGCCTTCTTATTGTTGTCTGTAATTTATGATGTATAATTATGTCGACATGAACACTCTTCGTTTCCAAGATAATAAAATGCTTCTTGTGAACAATACTTCATACAAACTAGTTTACAAAGGAATTGTAGTGTCTAAATTTTATGTACGTTTTAATATTCATAGAATTAACTGGTAGGTAAAGGTAAATAAAGAATATTGATGTAGGCTTACTTCGCCATTTTTTTAGGAGTCTTGATAATATGTCTATTGAGAGAACTAGCAAAACTAAAGATATTTTCCTTTATAGAATTTCAATAGACAATTATTACAGTATACGTTTGGTTGCAAAATCCTGTATGCTGCATCGGAATGCATTGTATAAGTTTCGTCTTAATTAACCACAAACTAACTTCTAATAACAGAAAAATATAAAACGGTTTAGGATTAGAGTATTTGCTTTCCGAAGCCAAAAAATGCCTGAAAGTTTCTAACTGTATCTATTATTATGATATATCCTATATTAAAATCGGTTTCTCGATAGCCTAATGTTTCCTACATAGTTAATGTTTGCATGTATCTATATCGTACTGCAGACTAAAATAATCTCAATTAAGAACTGAACAAAATATACAAATATTTCCATTACTGTAATTTCAGTATTTATTTTCATTTCTAGTAAATTTGAAACATAGATAGGCCTACTCTACTTTTAGATAAATAAAGTAACTGTATTTGTTGATCGGGGCAATTTAGAAGTCCAAGTTATTTAAGAAAAAATAATTGTTACTAGGATATTATAGAACCGCACTTTATGAATTGATTTATATTATATCACATCCCCTCCGAATTGTTAAAACTTTCTATGTGCTTGGTATTTATTTTCACACTTGGATTTTGGGAAATGCTGCATCAAATATTTCATGGCAATATTTGTGTATCCAATGAACTCATTTTCTTTTTAAACATTCTTACACGGGATTGTACAGATGTATGCGATGTTTAGGTTTCGTATGTCGAGAAGTGGATACAGTAGATGTATTCGCAATTTTATTTCCATATCAGTAACAACACCTTATTTGATAGAGTGCCTAATTTATTTGTGATAAGACTTATGTGAGAGACAACTTTTGAATTATTAGCTTTTGCCTATTATTTCCGAGTTCATAACCCTCTTCATCAATTGAACTTATTTTTGTCTTTCATCAATGTTTATATTATTATTATTATCATTACTTATTATAACTTCAACAAAGTTGATGTAAACGCTATTTGTCACCTCCCATATCCTTTTATATTATTTTTTTTTTGTTTTGTTCGCTTCTGATTAAGAATAATAGGTAATTTAAACTGGAAGATAGTGTCGCGATTTTAATCAACTTGGAGCGAGGCAGAGAACTGTAAATTAAATATAAATTGATTCGATATATATATATATATATATATATATATATATATATATAGATTTAGTTATAGGAGAAACAGAAGATAAGGGTCACCACTTACTTTTAATTGAACATGGAATTTTTCCTTCGAATAACCTGATTTATGATGCATCTTGCTTCTTGTAAATTCTTAAGTCGTAATTTATACTCCAACTCCGATCTTTAATGGATATCATTTTTTGCTATTTAACCCTGAAAAACAAAGGGAATGTAACTAAAATATTTATAAATTATTTATCGTGAATAGGCTATATATATATATATATATATATATATATATATATGTGTTGTGTGTGTGTGTGTGTGTGTTATTTGTATTTGGGTTTGTGGTCCTATAACCCACGGCGCGACAGACCTAGCAGGATCAGCCTCACAATCGCATGTGTCAAACACAGATAATCACTGTTATCTAGTGAATACAGTGGTGATATGTGGTGATTATATAGGCTTCCACAACCTAATAGCTGGTTTCGTTTCCCTGGTGACGGTACTGTTGACCGCATCTGTTAAGTGATAAATATCTTCAAACTTATATAAACAAAATATTCATCGTCACTATAGATGTGATTTCCATAATTTCCTTTACAACAGGTAAGCGTAATGAAAGTGCAATTGAACTCTCACGAACATTGCCGCACTGACTACACATAAAAGAAAATACAAATCGGTACTGTGGTGTAGACGTATGCAACTATATTTATTATTATTATTACTATTATTATTATTATTATTATTATTATTATTATCATTATTTGAAAAATAAAGCCAGAAAAGTCTCTATAATTAAATTATACAAGACAATGGCAGTGCCTATTATTACTTATGGATCCGAAACATGGACAGTGACAACACAACAATCTGCTGAAATGAGATTCCTCAGATCAATAGCAGGATATCAAAGAACAGACAAAAAATATAACACAGAAATAAGACAACAATTAAAAATAGAAGAACTAAACTCAACAATAGAGAAAATACAGAACTAAACTCAACAATAGAGAAAATACAGAACAAACTGGAAAGAACACTTGGCAAGGATGACTGAGAATAGAATACCAAAAACAGCATACAACTATTCACCACGAGGAAGAAGAAGCTTGGGAAGACCAAGGAAAAGATGGAAAGAGCAGCAATTTAGAGCCAGAACAGGCTAGTAAATAAGCCTAAACCGCAAAGAAGAAGAAGAAGGAGTTCATTATCATTATTAGTACCATTATTTCAGTAGTATTAACAACAACTCCTCCAGTTGTAGTTTCGCCTGTCTTCTGTTTATTTCTAATTTGTCTTATAGTTTATCATTTGTTTAACTTTTCGAAGCTGTAGAAGCTATTATATTATTTTATTGTTATATTATTATTCTTATTAAAAAAGTAAAGTGATCCCACAACAGGCCCGGAGGCCCTTGGGGCAGTAGGAGGTTAAGGCTCCCACTTTTTCTAGACAATCGACCCTTTATGTCAGCCGGGTTGTCAGCCCTGCGTGACGGCCGCCTTTACCCCCAGAACAAGCGTCTGGTACTCATTTCCGTTAGAGGCTGAGTCGACCCCAGGGCCATAGTGCCGCCAGAGGATTTGGGTCAGTTTAAAAATCCTGCCCCAACAGGACTTGAACCCTCGACCCTCCGGCTTGTAGCTCAGTGCCTTAACCACTACGCTACGGCGTGCCCCCATTATTCTTATTATTATTAGCAATAGAAGTAATGGTAGTAGTTGTAAGAGTATTATCAGTATTAATACTAACCTTTTCTTCTTTCGTATTTTCAATCATATTACTTGACTTCATATTTCTTCATTTTTCTCAATCTCTGAAAATGAAAATGAAAGAGTAATAATAATAATAAATATTATTATTAGTAAGTAGTGACAGCAGAAGAAGAAACAAGCAGAAAAGACTAAAGAGTAAGCGAAAAGCAGCAGCAGGGAGCATCAACAAGCAGTAGTATTTAGAGTACAGTGGTGTAAATACCCGATGATAAGTAATCAAGCAACGACTTTTTCTTTTTTTTTTTTTCGCTGTGAAGCTGTTTCGCAAACAGTGGTCTTAGTCCAGGTTATAGTTTACCGACATATGAGTCATTTACAGAGAATGTTCCATAGTATCATATCAATATTATTCTCGAGGGAAAATTTCAAGAAGGTAATGACCTACGGTATTTCTTAAGAAAGAAAAAAAATTCAAGTCTGTGATTACTTCTGTGTAAGCTCTCCATAGAGAAATGAATTTAATTAGAAGTTGTACAGTGGCCGAAAAGTGTTAGTATCATTATTGTATGGCTTTGCAAACATCTACGGAAAATCATGACAGTGGATTAAAATAACTTCATTTTAATAACAAAATACGGTGTTTCTAAAATGTGGAACGACGACACTACATCCTCAACTTTACGTATACCAACAGGTACAGGATATCGTGTGCTATGCGTGTTCTGTTTGCGAGATCCTGATAATTGAATTATGGTAATTTAATTCTAAGAAGACATTCGATCACCACAAGAAAATGGATGCTACGCATTATATTTCATGGTTTACGTAGACACATTGAATATAAGGAGGAATTATTCAACAACAACTTTCTTCATTAATTTGTGAGAGAAAAATGACACTTTCGTTATTAATTAAAATTATTAATCACTAATTAACATTAAAAGGAATTCTATATGTTAGAATCTATTTAGCAGGTTATTCCACTTAATAAAATTATAATTATGATACTAACTAAATCATATGAATCCGAGTAAACAGTGAGTGTCAAAATTATTTATAAAGTACTAGACATGCAAGGCTCAAAAATTTTTAAACAATACATCTCTGATAATTCGTCAATTAATTTGACTCGGAAATTTGTTTTCCCACATCTCGATATAATATTTTAAAAATTAAAAATCTCTCAAAAATATACCATTTTGTTTCAAATTTATTGGTTCTTTACGTTCGGTTTGATTAATATTATTGTTGGGAGAGTCATAGATGGAGCCGGTAATTGTGTGCGTATTATCAGTAGGGACTTCAAAGGTGACCGTGTCAATGTGATTAAAATTTAACAAAATTTTAAGGGAGTTTGGATTATTTCATTTAATCAATAGGGCATACATTCGTAAGGCTATCTGTTTTCTGTTCTATTTGTTTTGTAGTTTTTAATTTTTATTTTTTTATAATTTTACATTAAAATATGATTAATTAAAATTATATCTAATTCAATTTTGTTAATTGACAATTGTAAGTGATTTATTTTCCTTTCTATCCCATTATCATTAATGATAATATATTAACGGTCCTAGTGATTTTTCGTTTGTTATTAGCAACCAATAAATATTTAGACGGCAGTCTACATTAAAATAAAAATATCAGCAGAAGTGCTTAGGTGTAAACATAGTTTGTTTGAATTCCGCCAGCATCTATCCAATATTTGGATCTTTAATAAAACTATAGATATATAAAATATAATTAATGTTATTTTCAGGATTCTGTTTTCATTCCTATTACTATGTGTTGAATTTGAAAATGGTTTTAAAGTTGGAAAATCTGCCTTTCTCTTAATGTTAGTTATTATAATTTGTTTCGTTTTTGGAGTTTGAAGATTAGACATTAATTGGGAACGATGTGGAGAAATTTTGTCATGTGAAACATATACTTCCCCCACAGTTCCCACATTTTTGGGTCCGACATGTGTCTTAACTTTTTTTATTAACTGCGGCACATAGAATAGATATTGGGTATGCCGCACACCAAGTTGCTTTTTAAACAAATTTCTAGCAATTATAACATTGAGGAATGTAATCTCTCCTCCTATATACTTCAATCCTGACACGTATAATCCACATATTTTAAGGTTAGTGAAATCCATATTAATTTAATTCTTGTATAATATTAATATCCATAGAGGTAAAGAATGCTGTTGTGTATTTCCGGTTTGAAGTATTGTCATTCTTTTAATTTATCCAAATAATGACGCGGGATATAACCGTTACATTAAAAGCGTAATTATATATTCATCTCTGGTGTCAGGTCGTAGTCCATTTAGTACAGTTTTAAATATAATTAAGCATATTGCATATATGATATATAGAATTTGGTGTTTATTATGTTCTTTCTTTAATGTATTAACACTTAATTTTTAAGGTGGAGATGCTATTCGACCCTAAGCTAAATCTTTCATTTTTCTTAAATATAATATAATTTTATGTTTTGTAACATGTAAGTGCCTTCTTATTATTGTCGTAATTCATGATTTATAATTATGTCGACAAGAATACTATTCGTTTCTAAGAAAATGAAACGTTTCTGGTGAACAATACTTCTTACAAACCAGTTTCCACAGGTATTCCAATGTCAATTATTTATGTAGTTTATAAACATTCATAGAATTAACTGGTAGGTAACGGTAAATAAAGTTGATGTAGGCTTACTCCACCATATATTTTTTAAGAGTGTTAATAATGTATCTATTGAGAGAACTAGCAAAACTAACGATATTCTCCTTTATAGATTTTCAAGAGACAATTATTATAATATATGTTTGGTTGCACAATTTTATATGCCGTATCGAAATGTATTGTATATGTTTGATCTTTATTAGCACTAACTAACTTCTAATGCCATAAAAAAATAAATGGTTTAGGATCTGAGTATTTGTTTTCGGAAGTTAAAAACAAATGCCTGATATTTTCTATCTGTATGTATTAATATGAGTTTTCCTTTATTAAAATCTGTTTCTCAATAGCCTAATGTTTCCTACATTGTTAATGTTTGCATATATTTACATCGCACAGCAGACTAAATCAATCTTAATTAGGAATTGACTAAATATTACAGATACTGACAATACCGTATTTTCTGAATTTATTTTCATTTCTAGTACACTTAAAACATAGATATTCTACTTGTAGATAAATAAAGTAACCGCACTTGTTAATCTGGGCAGTTTAGAAGTCCAAGTTACTTAAGAAATATAATTGTTTCCTCACGTTATCAGTTGAGTCATATTCTAACACATCCCCTCTTCGGGTTAAAATTATCTACGCGCTTGGTATTTATTTTCACTCTGGATTTTGGGATATGCTGCTTCAAATATTTCATGGCTTTATTTGTGTATCCAATGAACTCATTATTTTCTAATATTCTTACAAGGGATTGTACAGATGTATGCATTGTTTTCGGTTTCGTAAGTCGATAAGTGGATTGAGTATTTATATTCGCAATTCTATTTACATATTACAAAAAGCACTTTATTTGATAGAGAGCGTCATTTAATTGTTATAAGACGTGTGGGAGAGAAAATGTTTGCATTATTTATGATGATTGTGCATTATTGGCTTTTGCCTACTTTTTTCGGAGTTCATAACTTATCAATTATACTTATTTTTTGTCTTTTCACGAAAATGTATATAATTATTTTCATTACTTATTATAACTTCAGCAATTTCGATGTAAGAACTATTTCTGTCCCCTTCCGTATCCTATGATACTTCAATATTCTTGTTCAGTTCGTTTCTGATTAAGAACATAGATATATCAGACTGGACCCATAGTGTGGCGATTATTATCAATTTGGGTTGAGGCAGAGAACCTTGAATTAAAATAAATTTATTTGGTAATATATAATATATATATATATATATATATAGTTGCAGTTGTAGGAGAAGCAGAAAAGGGCCACTACTTACCTTTAATTGAAAATGGAATTTCTTCTTTGAATAACCTGATTTGTGATTCATCTTGCTTCTTGTAAATTCTTAAGTCACAATTTATACTCAAACTCCAAATTTTAATAGATATTTTGTTTGGTATTAAACCCTGAAAAACAAACGGAATGTAACTAAAATATTTAGAAGTTATTTATCATGAATATAGATGTGTTATTTGTATTTTGTTTGTGGTCCTATACTCCACGGTGCGACAGACCTAGCAGGACCAGGAGTTATAGCCTCAAAATCACATGTGTCAAGCACAGATAAAGACTGTTATCTAGTCAATATTGGGGTGGTATCTGGTGATTATTCCTTAATTACTCGCGCAGGGTAATTGTTTGTCCATTATGTTGTAAGACGCTACTATTTAGTGACAATTACATTTATGAGATTTCCTGGAACTCACCTATTCTCAAATTGACTCTTCCAGCACATATTTCAGTTGTATTTAGTTTCTTGGAATAGATAATGACACAAATCTATTTGTACCGAAATCAAGATTTCGATACAGGGATTACGTCATACTGCGCAACCTATATTTCTCCATTTCGTGTGTGATCTTTGTGAACAGTGCGAAATGCTCTCCTACCTACCCCTTCCCTTCCTAGTACGCACCGTGTGCTATCGCGCATACTCCCCTCTCCTAGTGAACTCTCATAAAGAGCTGTGTTTTCTACATCGGATCATCATCTGTTGTGTTATCGTCGGAGTCTGGTCAGTATATCTCAGAAGAGCTAGTTTGGTTTGTTAGTCCTTTAGGCCAGGGTGGGGCCGCAAGTACCGTATACCCCGACCCTAGGTTGGACTAGTGTGAGTGTCATGTTGTACGTATGTTTGTTTATATTATTTCTGTATAGATGATCAAGGATAGCATTATTTTCTTTGTCAAATTAATTATTTATTCATTTACTTTCAATGTTATATCTGACTATACTTTTTGACTCGCATTAAAACTTTAGTTGTCTATTTTAAGAACTTTGGCCTATTTATTTAATAGCTAGCCTATGTCAGATATGAAATTAAAATTCCAAAGCTTACTCAAGCGTATGAGAGTTCCTCTTTCCTTAAAGCTTCCACGATTATAGCTTGTAGCTTACTACACATTACATGTATGATAATTTATTAAGGAAAGTTGAATTAATTTTTGCCTTTTATGGGCCCGGGCAAAGATATCTTAATTTGAGCAGTCTATGTTTTCTATTCAAAAAAAGGTATAAGTTTATCAACAACAATGGTTTGATCCAGCACCAACACGCGGTGTAATCTTTGGTAGTAGATCGCATGGTAAAAGGGGTCAAGTCCCGGTGCAATTAATGGCAGCAGAACGTGGTTATACTGCACATATTTATTTTATATCATTGTTGCTGCCTGCGGAAATGTTTTGCCCCGCGCGCGCCTAGCATCTGTAGAGAGTTATTTTTTATTATCTTGCTTAAAATGTTTAAGTCTAAGAGTAAATATGAGCAGAAAGAGGAAAATATTGGCAGAAGATGAAATTGTAGAACTGTTGGATTCATCAGATGATGAAACTGTTAGAGAATTCCTTCTTCATCAGACGAAGACTGTGTACAAGACAGTGTATATGATTTTAACTCTATACGGAGCGCTGAAAGTGATCAGGATGATATTATGTCAGAGGATGAAGATGCCCAATTGCTGGTCACTGGCTATATTTTACGTCTTGTTGAATGTTTCGCGGCATCAATGCACATATAATTATACAAGAAAATGTGGAAAGAAAGATTGCTCGCCGCGACTTCCAAAAAGATCTTGGTCGGTGACTACTGGACAGCTATCTGAAGAAAAGGGCAACCATAAAGATTTTTCCAGAACCTCTTCTGGCGAAAATAAGACATCTCACAGGTCCTGTGGAGGAAGCTGAACCACTGATCATCAGAAAAGGAGGGAGGTGCCACTTCTGTCCCAGGGCCAAAGACCGGAAGACAACATAGTGTTGCGCCAATTGCACCAAGCCGATCTGCAAAGATCATATGGCGGAGTCCTGTCCAGACTGTTTTCCTGTTGACTTAGATATATACAGATGTTATATTTTAAGAATCAGTAAACGTTGTAATAATACGATGTTATTAACTATGTTGAAAGACTTTAAGGCAAAATAGTATCCGTCGCGAGTCCTCATGTAGGTTATCTATGCGCGAGTAATTAAAGGTTATATAGGATCTCACACTCTAATACCTGGTTACGTTTTCCTGGTGCCGGTACTGTTGAACTTGTCTGTTAAGTGTTAAATATCTTCAAATTCTTATAAAGAAAAGATTCGCCATCTCTATAAATCTGATTTCCATAATTTCCTTTAGAACAAGTAAGAATACAGAAAGTGCAATTGAACTCTCACGATCATATCCGCACCGACTACACATAAAAGAAAATACAAATCGGTACTCTGGTGTAGATGAATGCAACTATATGTATTATTATTATCACTATTATTATTATTATTATTAGTATTATTATTATCATCATTAGTAGTAGTAGTAGTAGTAGTAGTAGTAGTAGTAGTAGTAGTATCATTATTAATACCATTATTTCAGTAGTATTAACAACAACTCCTCGAGTTGTAGATTCTCCTGTCTTCTGTTTATTTCTTATTTGTCTTAAAATGTATCATTTACTTAACGTTTCGAAGCAGTAGAAGGTATTATATTATTTTATTATGTTATATTATTATTCTTATTGTGATTATCAATAGAAATAATGATAGTAGTTGTAAGAGTATTATCAGTATTAACACTAACCTTTGCTTCTTTCCTATTTTCAATCATATTACTTGACTTCATTTTCTTCATTTTCTTAATCTCTGAAAATGAAAATATAAAACCGTAATAATAATAATAAATATTATTATTAGTAAGTAGTGACAGCAGAAGAAGAAGCAAGCAGAAAAGACTAAAGATTAAGCGAAAAGCAGCAGCAGGGAAATCAACAAACATTAGTATTTAGAGTACAGTGGTGTACATACCGATAACTATTCAAACGACGGCTTTTTTTTTTAGCAGAGTAGCTGTTTCACAAACAGTGGTCGTCGTCATGGTTATCATTCACCGACGTATGAATCTTTTACAGAGAATGTTACAGTAGTAACATATCAATATTATTCTCGAGGGGAAATTTCAAGAAGGTAATGACCTACGGTATTTCTTAAGAAAGAAAAAAATTCAAGTCTGTGAATACTTCAATCTAAGCTCTCCATAGAGAAATGAATTTAATTACAAGTTGTACAATGGCCGAACAATGTTAGCATAATTATGTTATTGCTTTGCAAACTTCTACGGGAAATCATGACAGCGGATTGAAATAACCTCATTTTAATAACGAAATATGGTGTTTCTAAAATATGGAACGACGACACTACATCCTCAACTTTACGTATACCAACAGGTAAAGTAGATCGTGTGCCATGCGTGTACTGTTCGCGAGTTCGTGAAAAGTGAATTATGGGAATTTAATTATAAGAAGACATTCCATTACCACAAGAATATGGATACTACGCATTATATTTCATGGTTTAAGTAGAACTTTTGTCCGCCCAACATTCCCCTCTGGAACAAATATTACAAGCCGCCAACGGGTGCAAACATAAAATGACATATCAGCAATTTGCTTTTGCGGCCTTATGTACGCTTCATTGCTGATTAAAATTACTGAATATTTCGAGTTGCTGAAGACAAACAAATCCAAGTATCCAATATATACACAGGTTGCCTCATTACACAAGAGTCGGGACATAACGTTGTTCGTAATCCACCCTTTTCATAATAAGTACTATGCGAGCAAATTGATTTCGGCTCATGTGATAGGAATTGTTGGGAAAAAGAACACATTACCACCATCATTTTTAAGAAAATATTGTAGTTTATCGCAGAAGCTGTTTCAGTTGACCACAGGAAATTGCGTGGTTTTTTATGTCACCCGAAGAAAATGTTAAGTTTGGGAGTAAGATGGAATTACTGAAAAATGGCTTTCACATTAATTAGTGAGAGGAAAATGACACTTCCACTATTAATTCAAATTATTAATCACTAATTACCTTTAAAAGTTTTTTATATGTTATAACTCATTTTGCATGTATTTCCACTTCAGAAATGTCTAATTATGCTTCTACATTTACAAAAACCGCTAACTAAAATATATGAATCCAAGTATACAGTGAATGTCAAAAGTATTTATAGAGTATTAGATACGCAGGATTCAAAAATGCGAAAACAATAAATCTCTAATAATTCATCAATTAATTTGCACCGGAAATTTGTTTTATTGCATCTCCATTTAATATTTTTAGAATTAAAAAATCTCTCGCAAATACACTTTTTTTTCAAATTTATTAGTTCTTTAAGTTCGGTTTGATTAATATTGTTGCTGAGAGAATAATAGATGGAGCCAATAATTGTGTGTGTATTATCAGTGGGGACTTCAATGGTGACTGTGTCAATGTCATTTAAATTTAACAAATATTAAGGGAGTTTTTGGAATAAATGTTATTTAATCGATATGGACATACATTCGTAAGCCTGGTTGATTTCTGTTCTACATGTTTTTTTTTTAATTTTATTTTTTTATAATTTGTTAACATTTGTATATTTTCTTTTCTATCCCATTATCATTAACTATAACATATTAAGAGTCCTATTCATTTTCTGTGTGTAATTAGCAGCCTCCAAAAACAAAATGGCAGTCTCCATTAAAATCAATATTTCAGTAAAAGTATAAGGGGCTGTCTTAGGTTTAAACGTAGTTTGTTTGAATTCCGCCACTATATATCCAATATTCAAAACTTGAATAAAATTTAAGATATATAAAATATCATTAGTGTTATTTTCAGGATTCTGTTTTTCATTTCTATTACCATCTGTTCAATTCCAAATTGGTTTTAAAGTTTAAAATTCTCTCTTTCTGTTTGTTAGTTATTGAAATTTGTTTTGTCTTTGTATTTTGACGGTTGGACACTAATTGGGAAAGAACTTCAGAATGTTTGGCATGTGTAAAAAAATGTTCTCCCACCTCCGTTCTCACAATAAAATGTATGAGATATGCCTTACCTTGTTTTATGATTTGCGGCACATCGATTTGATATTCGGCATGTCATACACCAAGTTGTTTTGTAAACAACTTTCTAGCCATTATAACATTGCGGAATGTCATCTTCCCCCTTATATTATTTTATTATGTCACGAATATGCCAGATATGTTAAGGTTAGCGAAATCTTCAAACCTTTAGTTATTTTAATGTTAATATTCTTATAGGTAACGAATGCTGTTGTCTATTTCCCGTTTGAACTACTACCATTGATTTAATTTATCTGATAATTGACAGTATATATCTGTGATATTAATGAATCATTATATATTTAGCGTCGGGGAGAGTCGATTTAGTACGGTTTTAAATCATATTTAAAATGTATAATTGTATATTGGATATGTAAAATATTGAATTTGATGTCTATTTTTTATTAAATATTACATAATTTCTTATTTAGTATTTTTGGTACTCTCGTATTTATGTCTGTAATTTATGGTTTATAATTATGTCGACAAGAATACTCTTCGTTTCTTAGAAAATAAAATGTTTCAAGTAATGGTATTATGGGGCCACACCACCCCATTTAATTTTCAGGGAACAATACTTATTACAATCCAGTTTCTGCGTGTATTTCACTGTCAAATTTTGATGTAGTTATTAAAAATGCATAGAATTAAGTGCGGATATAACTGGTAGGTGGCGGTAAATAACGAACGTCGTTGCAAGCTTACTCTGCCATATTTTCTTAGGGGTGTTAATAATGTGTCTAATCAAAGAATTGACAAAACGTAAAGATATTCCTCTTTATAGAATTTCAACAGACTATTATTATAGTGCCAGTGTGGATGAACAATTTTGTATGCTGTATCGGAATGCATTGTGTACGTTTCCCTCTATATTAACTTCTAAATAACTGCTTATGACAGAAAAATATAAATCAGGATAGGATCCGAGTATTTCCTCTTGAAAGTTAAAAGAAGCCCTACCTGAATATTCCCATCTGAATGTATTGATATATTATCTTTATTAAAATGTTTCTTGGCAGCCTAATATAGCTAATACATTGTTAGAGTTTTCATATATTTACATTGTACAGCAGACTGAATCAATCTTAATTAAGAATTGAAGAAATATTGCAAATTCCTACAACATTATAATTTCAGAATTTATTTTAATTTCTAGAACATTTATAACATAGGCACTCTACTTGTAGGTACGTAAGGGAACTATATTTGATACGTAATAATGCAGTTTGTAAATCACAGTAATTTAAGATACACGACTGTTTTTGGGTGTTTTAGTACCCAACTCCTTAGTTGAGTTATATTCTATCACATCCCTTCTGAAGGGTTAAAACTATATATGTATTAATTATCATCAAGTAAACACCAACTCAATTGATTAATTATATACGTGCTTGGTATTTATTTTCACACCGAATTTTGGGATATGCTGCGTCAAATATTTCTTGGCATCCTTTGTGAATCCAACGAAATAATTTTCTTGTACTATTCTTACATGGGGTTGTACAGATGTATGCGTTGTTTTCGGATTCGTATATTGAGAAGTGGATTGAGTATTATTATTCGCACTTTTGTTTCCATTTTACACATTCACGTTATTTGATAGAGTTCCTAATCTATTTTGTATAAGAAATATCGCAAAAGGCATCGTTTGCATTATTTGTTTTTGCATATTTTTAGGCAGTTCATAACTATCCACATCAATCACATTTATTTTTGTCTCTTCCTCAATATATCCAGAATTATTATCATTATGTATTGTATCTACAACAATTTCGTTGTCGGAACTATTTGAAATATTTAAGTAACCTTCCTTCGCCTTTGACATTTCCATTTTGTTGTTTATTTCGTCTTTATGATTAAGAACAAAATATATTTTAAACTGGACGATGGTGTCGCGATTTGGGGCAAGTCAGAGAATTATGAATTAAAATGAAATGTATTTGATATTATATATAGTTTAAGTTATAGTAGAAGCAGAAAAGGGTCACTACTTACTTTTAACTGAAGATGGAATTGTTTCTTTAAATAACCCGATTTAGTGATTCGTCTTGTTTCTTGTAAATTCTTAATTCACAATTTATACTTGAACTTCAATTAATATGAGATATTGTGAATTGTTAGTCACTGAAAATCAAAAGGAAAGTAAATAAAAATATTTAGAAATTATATATCATGGATATAGATATATTTGTATTTGAGATGTGGGACTATAAGTTACTCCACGGCGAGACAGACCAAGCAGGATCAGGTGTTATATTCTCACATTCAAATGTGTCAAGCACAGATAAAGACTCTTATCTAGTCAAATTGGGGGTGATATGTGGTAATTATATAGCTGTCACCTTAATAGCTGGTTTCGTTTTCCTGGTGCGGTTACTGTTGTCATCTGTTACGTGTTAAATATCTTTGAATTCTTATAAAGAAAATATTCGCCGTCTTTATAAATCTGATTTCCACCATTTCCTTTAGAACAGGGTAGGGTACACAAAGAATAATTGAAATGTCACGAACATTACAGCACTGACTACTGATAAAAGATAATTACAAATCGGTACTGTGGCGTAGGTGTATGCAACTATATTAATTACTAGCTAATACCCGGCGTCTGCTGCTGCATCTAAATAAATGATAATGTTTTTGCATTTAGTTGAATAAATAAAAGGAAAAATAAATATAAATTTATATCGTTATTATTTTTAGATACCCCGTGCTGATTACCCGGCGTTGCCCGGGAATCCACGTATCCAGATGTACTTGGCATAAATGAGCTGAAAGACAAAATTCGTTATTTTAAGTTATCCATAAAATAGTGCCCGCCGTGCGCTGCTCTGCTTGCCCGGAAATCAACTTATCCCGATCTTCTTGGCATCAATGAAATACAAAAATGGTTATTGTGAGTTATCCTTAAAAGATAAACATATACTGTCATGGACCTTCCTTTAGAGTTTGTTGAGGTATTTAATTCTGTGTACAATAATTATGTATATTTGTTATGGTTTAGGCAGCGTTGGCCATTAATCTTAAAAAGAACGACATTTTTTTCACTACAAAAGATGATTTTTAGGGGTGAAGTGCTTGAGTAATAAAACTCTCTTATAACCTATAACTTTCCCGGGAAAATCCTGAACATTTTGCAAAAAGCCCCATGACAATCGTCAGCACATGCTTCCCGGGAATCTACTTATCCCGATCTCCTTGGCATCAATGAAAGGCAAACATGGCTGTTGTGTGTTATCTGCAAAAGATAAACATATGCTGCCGCGGACTTTTTGTAGAGTTTTTAGAGATACTCAATACTGAGTATATTAATTTTGTGTACTTGTAAGCCATTTAAGGGTAAAAAAGGGACTTTTTCGCGTTTTTCATTACAAAAGCTGTTCTTAAGGGTGTAGGGGTTGCGTGTCTCAATTATCTTATAGCCTATGTTAATACCGGGAACCTCCTGAACATTTAGCAAAGAACCCAATCACAATCGGATCAACGGTATGACCGCGCATAAAGTACGAACAAATAAACATTTATTTTTATATATTAGATAATTATTATCTCTATTATTATCATTATCAACTTTTATAAGATTCATGATGTGTTCGGTTGAGTTATTATTATTATTATTATTACCATTATTTTACTAGCAATAACAACACCTACGCTACCTGAATGTTCTTCTGTCTTCCATTTATTCTTATTCTAATTATTATTATTATTATTATTATTATTATTATTATTATTATTATTATTATTATTATTATATTTTACCATTTGTTTATCTTCGCGAAGCGGAAGTAATTAGTTATTATAAGTTTAAAATATTTTATATTATTACTGTTATCATTATTATTACCATTACCATTATTATTTTTATTATTATTAGCCGTAGAAGTAATGGTAGCAGTAGTAAGGATAATACGAGTATTATTAGTATTAATACTAACCTTTTCTTCTCTTTTATTTTCACACTTATTATTTGACTTTTTTTTTGTTTTTCTCAATCTCTAAAAATAATATAAAACAGTAATAATATAATTATTAGTAAGTAGTGACAGCAGCAGAAGTAGCAAGCAAAAACAGTAAAGAGTAAGCGATAAGCAGCAGCAGAGAGCATCAACACGCATATGTATTTAATGTAGAGTGGTGTAAAAACCGATAACTAATCATACCACAGCTTTTTCCGCTAACTAGCTGTTTAACTAACAGTGATCGTTGTCATGGTTAACATTCACTGACATATAAATCATTTACAGAGATTGTTGCGGTATTGCCACGACCATTCTTTTATACGGATTTGTATTCTTCTGCTACTAGCTCTAAGTTCCATCTTGATACAGTGGAGCCGTTGAATATCCGGCATGCCTACAGCTACCCGATTTTTGGCAAGATCATTACAAAACTCAACGGTGTTGTCAAATTAGTATGGACTTGTATGGTAGTATGCAGTATTATTATAGTGTGGTGTTATTTGTCAATTTTAGCATCATAATGCATCGAACGATCTCTGATGACTGTTAATTCGCAAACCAGAGGAACAATTCTTAACATGAGAGATGGTTTTGAAAAAGAGCTTGGAAACATTGGTAGTAAATTCACTTTTACGCAAGTGATGCAAATAACAGCTGATGCGTGTTGTGTGAACAAGTGCACGGCGCCCTTAATATACACAGAGAACTATGGGTTGTTTGACAAGGACGAAAAATAGCAGAGAAGCCCAGGAGGAGCAGGAAATGTGACAAAGGAATCAAAGACAGTCTGGGAAACATGGTCATTCGCGATCTATACTGTTCTAGAGGAGAAATTCCAACAACGATTGAATTTCGATATTCCTTAAGAAAGACAGGAAACTTTTGAAGGCTGAGATAACTTCTATGCCAGCTCTCCTTAGAGAAATGAATATAATTACAAATTGTACAGTGGCCGAAAAGAGTTAATTTCATTGTTCTTATGGCTTTGTAAAATTTCTAGGGAAAATCATGACAGTGGATTTCAATAACACATTTTTTACTGACGAAATATGGTTAAACTTTAATAATTGTGTCTCTAAATTATGCTCCGACGACACTCCATCCTCAACTTTACGTACACAAACAGGTGAAGGAAGTCGTATCGTGTCTCATACGGGTTCTGTTCGTGAGATCTTGGAAGACGCATTATGGTAATTTAATTCAAAGAAGACATTCGATTACCACAGCAATATGGACGCTACCCATTACATTTCAGGGTTTAGGTTGAAACGTTTTTCCTAACATCCCACTTTGAAACAAACATTCGTTACCACGCCTAACACCACTCCACAAAAATCGACAAGTCTGCAACTGGTGCAAACAAAAAAGAAGGTATTATCAATTCCTTTTCAGGCACAATGTACGCTGCGGCGCAGAAATAAAAACTGAATTATTCGAGTTGCAGAAAATGAAGAAATTCAGGTCTAAATAGAGACAACTGACATTATTGCTCAAGAGGCTGGATATAACGTTGTTAGTCTGCCACCTGATCATAGTAAGTTCAACGCGAGTGAATTGATTTGGCTCAAGTGAGAAGAATTGTTGACAAAACGAACACCTTAACACTATTCAACCTTAAGAAAATATTGAAATTGATCATAGAAGTTGTGTTACGGTAGAGAACACAACACATTTACGTCACGTTTTAATTCACCTGTGGAACCTTAAAAAGGAAGATCGAGAGTAAGAAGAAATTACCGAAGAACAATTTTCTCATTACTTTGTGAGAAGAAAAAACTCTTCCATAAATAATTAACATTATTATTCATTAATAAATATTAAAAGTTTGTTTATGTGTTAAAACCTTTATCAGATTTTCCTACTTCAGAAATTTCTAACTCTGCTTGTATATTTACGAAAACCGCTAACTAAAATATATAAATTAAGGTATACAGTGAGTGTCAAAAGTATTTATAAAGTATCAAACACAGGTGTTAAAACAATAAATATCTGATAAAAACTCGTGAATTAATTTGCACCTCATTTTATTTTTCATCTCCATTTAGTATTTATAGCATTAAAAGTCTCTTGCAAATGTTTGTTTCAAATTTATTAGTTCTTTAAATTCGCTTTGATGATATTATTTTTGGGATAATAATAGATGGAGCCGATAATTATGGGTGTATTATTAATAGAAAGTCAGCAGTTACAAATACGTAGGTATCACTCTCCAGCCTAAGGGAAACTCCTTCAACCTGCATACATCGGACAGGACGAGCCAAGCAATTCAAAGCCATGCACGAAATAAAAGACATAACCAAGATGTCCATTGGAAGCAGCAATAAAACTCTTCCACACCAAGAGTGTACCCAAAGCCACATACGGTCTTCAACTGATATGGGATCATCTGGATGCCAACAGCTTTAGACTCCTGGAAAAAGTGAAATCCATGTATTTGAAAAAGGCAGCGGGTCTGTCAAAGTTCGCACCCTCCCGCACGGTCTATGAACTGACAAAGGAACTATTTCTCATAGAAGAGCTTGTGGCAATTCATTCATACAGCCTCTTGTGTAAATCTAAATAAATCCCTATCGGCAATAATAAATCAGATGATATTATAACATCATTAAATGAAGCAGTTACTGGACTTAGGTCATATTTATATTCAAATCGATCAGGGAAGAGAGTGGAACCTGATTATGTAGGAGCAAAGGCCGTATAAAATGATCCAAAGAAGTCAGCATCAATGTAATCAAATTATTAGTTATTAAAGAAGACTGACAACTCAGGTAATGTAACCCTTTCTTTTGTGAAGACGGAAGTGGCTGACACATGATAATAACTTACTAATGACAATAATCCTTTGCTCGACAGATTGAGTAGAGATATCTTCTAAGCCTCAGTTACTAAGCCTCAGTAATGATTTAGCGTGATAACCATAACCCATTAGCTAATGTACAAGCGGGGGTTTATACCCTGACACAAACATCGTTAGCAAAAAGTGTGGGAACTTGGCAAGTTTCTAGCGTCGGAAGCCTAGGAAAAAACCCAAGCCTAAGAAAAAAACCCAAGCCTAGCTAATGTTTGTGACTAGACTGTACGTGAAGCCAGCACGGGGAAAAAAAAGGTCCAACCTCTGAAGGCGTAAATCGCCAATAATAAATTTGTAACACCCCCGGAATCAAAATAGGAGGGCGCATTAACCAGTTATATGCTTCGTTATATGTGCCTAAGCACAGACCTTAGGTCCACGTGATCGAGGTAGTGGGAGTAACTAATTTACCTATAGGCGAGAGAGGCTTCTCCTCGTCACTTACTTCTCGGGTATAATTTCATCAAGTCACTTCAAAAACAATACGTTCTAAAAAGTTGGATAAATTCACTTCATATATATACAATTACTTGCAGTTTATAAAAGTCAAGAATAAACTACTTTTACCAGATATTCTTTGTACATTAATTCTGCCCGACGAAGTCCTCGTGGAATCCCGAGATAAGAACCTCAACTCTACCGAATACCAACCGAGCAACCTAAGTTCTCACACACATGGAGAACTCCTTCAGTATTCCTAGTGTCACTAAATCCAATCTTTACCTCTTGGCCCAACAATAACCCACTCCATATTGGCTCCCTAACGTGCGGGCAGAATAGGTCGTAAAGTAACACACGAATAGAAATCAACGGCAGAACGACTAAGTCCCACGACCACGAGGCAACCAGGACAGAAGAAGATGATGGCAACAAGCAGACACGACAGCAACTGAAGGAAGGAAGCAGTAAAGTGACACAACAACAGAATAAGCATTTTTTTTTACTTTTTACCTATATAAGAAATCAAAATATTACAGTGATTTAACGGAGAATATATCTGTGTGTATTTATGTTGTTAAGAAGTAGGAATAGAAAGAGGCAGGCAAAGAAAGATAAAAAAATGGATAGGAAACACGAAGAGATTAGGGAGAAGGCTTGTGTGGCAACTGATTGAAGGAGAGAACGAAATCGTAAGGATGGGAGAGGACAACGAAGATGGCAGAGAGAACTTAGAGCAGAGCACAGGGGAAAGTAGTGAAAACAACGCAAGAGTAGAAGCTAGAGGGGAAGTAGAGGACAAGGGAAATCCAAGCACCGACAACCATGAAATACATGGAAATGCTAATGTCGAGAATAGAGGAGATGGATAGAAGTAGGAAAATGGATTTAGAGACGATAGATAGAAGTAGGAAAATGGATTTAGAGACGATAGATAGAAATAGGAAAATGGATTTAGAGGCAATGCAGAGGAATATGAAACGGGAACTTGAAACTTGGAGAGGACAGATGGAGATAAGCAGGGAAAAGGATGTATTTACGTTGAAAGAAACATTAAGGGATGAGATGAGAAAAGATAGAGAGATGCTAGAAGCGAAAATAAATGAATCGTCAGCGTGTGTAGAACTAAAGATAAATAAAATGGAACAAAAACTTATTAAAGACTCAGAGAAAACAGAAAACAGGGTAATAAGTCAAATGAGAACAGAGATGAACAATAGTATAAATAACGTTACAAACTAACTTAGGGGAGAAACAGGAGGAATTACAAGGGGAAATAAAACGAGTCGACAAGAATGTGCTCTGTAGTGTAGAGAACTCGGACAAAAGGGTAAATTATATGTGTCTATTTTGTACAAAAGCCAGCCCACGAACAAGAAACACTAAAGCCCCAAGTAGCTCAGAAAATTGCAGAGCAGGATAAACGCTCTGAATTGATCGAAATGATAGTAGAGCCTAGATTTAATGAGTTAGGCACTAATATAGAACAGAAAGTGACTAACGAAATCAGCAAACTAAATGATGAAATAAGTGTCATCACAAAGAACATAAATAGTAGAGGTCAAAAGGATAGGAGCCCCGAAAATGAATCATACGCGTCGGAGAGTGTTTCTTGGACGACGGCTAATCACAAAACATATGCACGTATAGAGATACTAGGGAACCCAGAGATCGCTAGTAATTCTGTGGCGCATACTAACATAGATGATAGAAGTAAGAATCATTTGAAAAATTTTGACAAAAGTCTAGTAATTATATGTGAATCTAAGGATGAGATTGAGACTGTAAAGACCCGATAAATTACCATGCGTGTGTTCAGAGTTTGTTTGCGTGTGGGCGTAGTATCGCAAAACATGTATATAATAATAGTACAGGAGGCCTTTGCGAGCTAACAGACTGTGAAATTAGACACTAATAGTATTAAGGGCAGACAGACGGACAGTGAAAGTTGACACTCGAAAAATAGGAGGGAGAGATTTTTACACGTAAGAATGACAACGGAATGGATATATTACGTATGTGTGTATGTCTTGCATTGTACTATATTGTATTGTGTGCACAGGTAGACACTACTGTGATTTTAGGTATGAGATAAAGGTCAATGTAAACGCTGAAATTATGCAGTACCCAGGTAAGGAAGTGGTTTATATACCGACAAAATTTTGATATAACATACAAAAGGTACAAACATATAAGCTCTACATAATCCCCAAACGAAAAAAAAAAAAACAAGACCTGATAAATTATACTTAAATGCATGAACCAGTTTTCACGGGATTCGAACTCAATACTAGCTGAGATTAGGACATAAATGAAAAGTATTAGTGAAAAAAAAAAAAATAAGTGTTGTATGGTAAAGTACCAAATATAATCAGTAATTAAAATAAATAACACTAATAAAGTGATTAAATAGGCCTAGATGAAAACGCTAATCGCGAGAGGAAAGGGCACAATGACTGCGAAAAAAATAAATAAAGTGAAATGTCAATTTAGATATTAATCATGATAATACCCCCATATTGATGAATATGATATAATTAATTGAATTAATGTGAATACATAACACATGCATGTCCACTTTCAGCTAAGATTGAGGGCGATTAATAAATTGTTGATTTGAACTTATCGATAGAGAATGGATCTATATTTTTAAATGTTTTAACCCAATCGCTCGAGCAGAAAGCTGCAGTATCTACTTAATCCAGTAAATGTTAAAATGAGCCCAGATAGGCCATTGTCATTGTTTAATACATATAGGTAATTGAAGAAACTTGTACAACAATCTGAATACGAATAATATCATGATGATTATGATTCTTTTGTCTAAAATAACAATCAGACAGCGTAAACATAGGAGCTAATGAGACAGGGTGAAGCTCAATGCACCTTAATTGAAAGGCCGAGTGGCGGTGTGAACCTATAAAGCGTGAGGAATTTATTTGTTGATTATATTTACAGAATTTAATTTGTAGACGTGGGCCGAAGCGGCACGTCACTGTGTTTGTATAACACGTGCGATTTTGTTGAAAATATTTGAGGGCAAGGGATCCCGTATTATCTAATAATGAGATGAGATGAAGTCATGGTCGCTGGTGGAAGCGAATGTGACAATTTGTGCGAATTTGTATTCGATGTTAATAATGAGATGAGATGAGATGAAGTCATGATCGCTGATGGAAGCGAATGTGACAATTTGTGCGAATTTGTATTCGATGTTAATAATGAGATGAGATGGAGTCATGGTCGCTGGTGGAAGCGAATGTGACATACTATGCGATTCTGTATTCGAAGGAAATGATTTTGCACGCTTAAGAAAATAACGTCGTTTGGCTGAGCAATGATATAGCCAGCTATGCTTTGGCAAAGTAAATGGGCCGAAATATGTTGAGAATAAAATATTAAGAATCATGAATATTTCATGGATTAATAATCATGATGAATTCGTATCTATGTAATACCTATGGGGAAAATATGAGATAAGGGTGTAATACTATCAATAATAATTGTTTATAACGATAGCACAGCTGCTTAAACGCGATATTTAGTATTTTGGTCGCAAAGATATAGATCCATGTAAATAAGTCTTATTGACTCAATTTAAATTAAATTTAGCAAAACTGAAGTATTATTCGACATATGGTTTGAAGTAGACAAAACTGGTTCATCGCAAATGAATTCCCAAGCTGTAGACGCACATTATAATGTAGGTAGATATTAAGGTGTAAATTAAATTGAAAATAAACAGTTACACATGAAGGAGCAATTTATGCTATACTGGTATACAACTAAATAGTTTTGAATGGTAATTGTATAAGCATGAATGGTTTGAGTAGACCACCAAATATATATTAAGGGTGTATCTTTTTTTTCTTTATGAATATTTATGTATGTCTATATTGCAGAAAATGAGTCTATTTAACCTCAAAGAACGATCCCAGGTAAAAGGGATACATATCAGTGTTTACAATCTGAACATAATTGACGTGCTGGCAACACTCTCAGGGTTAACGTGCTCTAGCCAAAATATTATAGCCATTTTTTTCTTTAAAGGCCACTATAGCTATGATGCTAGCATTATATTATGCGAGAGGATTATAAACAAATGAAAAAATCCCTTGATTTTTCCATTTGTTTATAGGGCATTTGTGGCAATTCATTCATACAGCCTCTTGTGTAAATCTAAATAAATCCCTATCGGCAATAATAAATCAGATGATATTATAACATCATTAAATGAAGCAGTTACTGGACTTAGGTCATATTTATATTCAAATTGATCAGGGAAGAGAGTGGAACCTGATTATGTAGGAGCAAAGGCCGTATAAAATGATCCAAAGAAGTCAGCATCAATGTAATCAAATTATTAGTTATTAAAGAAGACTGACAACTCAGGTAATGTAACCCTTTCTTTTGTGAAGACGGAAGTGGCTGACACATGATATTAACTTACTAATGACAATAATCCTTTGCTCGACAGATTGAGTAGAGATATCTTCTAAGCCTCCAGTTAACTGATTTAGCGTGATAACCATAACCCATTAGCTAATGTACAAGCGGGGGTTTTTACCCTGACACAAACATCGTTAGCAAAAAGTGTGGGAACTTGGCAAGTTTCTAGCGTCGGAAGCCTAGGAAAAAACCCAAGCCTAAGAAAAAACCCAAGCCTAGCTAATGTTTGTGACTAGACTGTACGTGAAGCCAGCACGGGGAAAAAAGGTCCAACCTCTGAAGGCGTAAATCGCCAATAATAAATTTGTAACACCCCCGGAATCAAAATAGGAGGGCGCATTAACCAGTTATATGTTTCGTTATATGTGCCTAAGCACAGACCTTAGGTCCACGTGATCGAGGTAGTGGGAGTAACTAATTTACCTATAGGCGAGAGAGGCTTCTCCTCGTCACTTACTTCTCGTGTATAATTTCATCAAGTCACTTCAAAAACACTACGTTCTAAAAAGTTGGATAAATTCACTTCATATATATACAATTACTTGCAGTTTATAAAAGATAAGAATAAACTACTTTTACCAGATATTCTTTGCACATTAATTCTGCCCGACGAAGTCCTCGTGGAATCCCGAGATAAGAACCTCAACTCTACCGAATACCAACCGAGCAACCTGGAAGTCCTTTCAGTGCTCGTTTAGTTTGTACTTGATCATAGATTGGATGTATAAAATATTACATGTTGTGCTTATTAATTTTTTCTTTAACTCTTTTCATTAACTCTTAATTGGAAGCTGAAACTTTCATTTTTATTAAAAATAATATAATTGTATATTTTGTATTTTTGGATACCTTCTCATTATTGTCTGTAATTTATTATTTCATATTTATGATGACAACAATACTGTTCGTATGTAAGAACAAATGTGTAAGGTGATCTAGTATTGATCCCCCTTCCCACTTAAGTTTCAGGGAGCAATACATCCCCAGGTGCTTTCAGTGTCAATTTATGATGCAGTATTTAAAAATTCTTAGAATCAAGTAGCTCTATACCTGGTAGGTAACGGTATATAATGAAAGTTATTGTAGGCTTACTCTGCTATATTTTTTAGGAGTCTCGATAATGTGTCTATTCAGCGAACTAACAAAACCTAAAGATATTTTTCTTTATAGAATTTTAAGTGACCATTATTATACATGTAAGTTTCGTATCGGAACTTTGTATGCTGTATGGGAATGCATTTTAAAATGTTCCGTCTTTCGTAATGACGAACTATCCGCTTATGCCAGAAAAATATAAATGGGATTAGGATTCGAGTATTTACTGTGAAAGTTGAAAAAATGCCTGAAATTTCCTTTGTGCATAGAGCCTATATAAATATTACATTTACTTTATTGAAATATGTTTCTGTATAGCTTAATGTATCTTACATTGCTAGTGTTTACATGCACTTACATCGTGAAGGAGACTAAATCAATCCTAGTTAAGAATTGAATAAATATTACTAATTGTTATATTTATTTTAATTGTATTGCTTGGTAAACAAGTTTCCGGCAATCTGTAAAATGTTTACTGGTTTTGATAGTAAACCACATTGGCATATATGATTTCAATATAAACAAAACTAAGTCTTGAAGTTCAGGTGAGGGGCTTTCTTCACTTACGTATAATCAGAGAGTTATATTTGATTTTATCAACCACCTCGAATGAGATAAGTGCCCAGGATGTCGTAGAGTCAAATCTTCTTTACAGGTTCCTGATGTTATTGCCTTTGAAATATCAAGTAGGTATTGCTGATTTTTTCTAAGCACGTCTATGTCTATCTGTGGAATCTGACAGTCAGTAATCTGGACGTTAACCACCGGCAGATTTTGGCAGTCAACTAACTTTTCACCGATTGGTCCTTTAGAAGAACTAGGACCCGTTGTATTGCCATCCAGATGCTCAAACATGTGGCGGAATGGCAACTAATTCAAATGGAGGAGGCAAATTGCCCATTGTACAGGTTTCCTTAAATAAAGCTCAACTCAGCGAACCAGACCAGTTTTCCAACCTGTATTGACAGCAGTACAATCACATCCGATGACAATTAGATTTTCAAGCCGTTGCAGGAACGGAAAATATTGACTGAATTTGACAGTTATTTTTCTAGTTCATTATTAGTTCGTGTGAAAAAATACTATATCTACTACATTTAAATATTAATTAAATCAAATTCCAAAAATGAGTAAAAATGTAACTTTTTCATTATTTTGGCACTTTTTGGGTTTATGCACGACCGGAAGATATCAACTGACCTAAACCTAATTAAAGCACTTTTCTTTTTTATTGTGTATATAATTCGCAATGTTTCCGCGCTATTACAACTTCGAAATAAATATTTTTTTTTTCGGCCCACCCTATTATATATACATCACGATATAACATAATAACTAGCATTTAAAAACTGATAAATGAGATATTTGAAAATGTATTTAATATGTACCTGATAGAGGAAGCGTTGTCTATCGATTTATCTATAAATCTCAGCTACACAGATTAAACAGTTTTGAACCCAATCTGCGAAATATTATTTTATTAATTTCATGTAAAACGGTAATTTTCTGTTTCATATTCAATGATGTTGCTTCGTAACGTTACATATACTGTGACATCATTCGTGTTGTTGCTATGCAACGAGGCGCATTTTGCCCACATTTTTATGAAATCTATCTTGTTTTAGTAAATATGTTAGTTTTCTTAGGTTAAAAATACCACTATAAATTTAAATTGTTATTATACATATTTTTCTCCGTTTAAATATTAATAATGGCAAACTTTTAAACCGTGGTACTGTTTTGTAATATTAGATAATAATTTGACAAGATTCATGTACAATTAGACCAAATGTTATTTCTGCTCGCCCTCTCTCACTTTTTTCTCCATAGATCGATGCTACTAGAATACTGGTTAAATACTAGCTCCTGAATTTAAAAATACACAAGTTCAAACACGGCCAAGCTAGTGTGAATTTTCGGGGCATAAAAATCCTTAGACCAGGTTCCTTCTGAAGCGAACTAAATAATTTGGTTCCCTGTCTAGAAATCTAGAACTTGAAGCTTGAAAAACGATATTTTTGAGCATTTTTTGGCCCTCTCTCGCTAGGATTTGAATTGCGAATGCTAATGATTTTGGTATTTAAGAAGTAAGTTTATCGTAAAATTGAAATAATATTTTAACGCTGATTTAATGATTTGGCCATCTCAACTGGCTCGAACAATATTAAAAGAAATCGTAGAAAGATATTTCAACAGTTTACGTTTGATATTGATTATGCTATGTCTTTCAGAATATGACAATCTATACGTACAAAGCTGTGGAAACACCCATGCCTATACCATTTACACGGACGGTTCAAGGTTTACTGCAGGAGAAGAGGAAGTACAAGTTGGATGTGTTTATGTAATTTATTGTGAAAACAGCGAAGTTTTCTTCAAACTATTCAAACTTCCCCCTACCTGTTCTGTTTTCCAAACTGAACTATATGCTATAAAAGAAGCAGTACAGTGGTGTCTTCAACACAAATGTAGTGCACGCATTTTTAGTGACTCGCAGGCTGCACTTACATCGATCACAGATAAATTTAATTTAAATCCGAACTCAGTAGAAATCAAAAATAATATAAAAAATTACACAAAACACCTGTGCCTCTCTTGGATACAAGGACACCAGGGAACTTTGCGAATGAACTTGCTGATCAATTAGCTAAATCCGCAGCATCTTCTGAGCTTCATTATTCATTTTCAAAGTGTCCAATATCCTATGTTAAAAAGAAACTGTTGGACTATATCATTACTGATTGGAATGAACATTGGGTAAGGAGAACAAATGGCGCTTTGACTAAAGAGCTCATCTCTCCTACAGTACACGATAGTCTAAATGCAAAATATTTTATTCCAAATTTCATTTTAACACAATTTATGACTGGCCATGGAAAATTTGGAAGTTATTTTAGGAGATTTAATATTAACCCAGACAGTGATCATAATTGTAAATGTCAAGAATCAATACAATCTGTAAAACATGTTTTATTTGATTGTCATATATTCGAAAGACAACTATTCTCGTAAAACGTACTTTTAAATGATGATGAGGCTTCTGCCTCAATGTGTGAAGTGATTTTTAAGAACGAAAATTATTATAAACATTTTATGAACTTCATAACACATTCATAACAATATGTGGTATTTTCTAAGACACTTATAGACGATTTATGTAATTCATAACACTCATTCAAAACCATAAGATAATATTTCTGTTTTAAAATGTATAGTATAATATTGTTATAGCAAGGTACAATCCTAACATACCTTTGTGGCGAAATACGGTTTCAAAATATTTGGAGATTCAATAATAATAATAATAATAATAATAATAATAATAATAATAATAATAATCCACAAATCATGCAAATTGTATGAGGTATTTTATACATTAACAAACATTGGTCTAAATTTAAAAAAAAATACTGAAATAACTAACAATAATGCCACATTAACCCTTTCTGTATAATATTGGTTATTAAGTCACATTTTAGTTAGATTTTTATATTGTTTCAAATATAAAATGTACTTTAAAAATTGCTCTTTCCCCTTTACTAGCGCAAAACATGAATGTGGAGGAAAAACAATGGGAATGACGTAATAGTTACGTCAAATATTTTTTTATAATATAGTATCTACATTTCTGAACATTGTTTGCAATTTTATATTTAGTTATTTTTAATACTAAATATAATTTAAATTTCATGGAAAAGAAACTTAAAAATAATTTTTAATTTTACATGAAAAAGTAACCATAACGTATAAATATAAAGAAGATACTAGTTTTCCAACTTGGCTCATTAGGCAGCATAGTTAAGGAATGGTTCTATAGATCAGAAGTCCAAGGTTCAAATATCGCAGAGAAATCAGGGTTAGTGAGAATTATATTAAAAAGACGTAGGGATATAGTGTGAATTGTGTAGAATTTTGTAGAAATGTAGAATTGAGATAGAAGTGAAGTGCAAAATAGGTTAATAGGAGAATAGAATAATAAGAGAGAGAGAGAGAGACATCTATAGTCTGAAGGAACAAATTGAGACAGGATTTTAGAAAGAAACAGCAACTGATACTCACCCTCTCTATCGCACAGGGGCTGCTTTACGGGTGTCGATAGTATAATACCTTCCATGTCCAGAAGACAATGGCAAATGACAAATCCTACTCCCACCTCCAGGCAAACGAAGCAGGTAGCCGTCTCAAGTTGTTCCTCAGGCAGTATAGTAGCCAAAACTGTATTTTTAAATTCTAAATTAGTTCAAATTAACGAGAAATGTGTAGTAGTTCATTAATTGTTCCTTTACTATTTCATGGTTCATGTAAGATTTCTTCATATTTATATAATACACTATATTCTTAATATAGTGTATATAATGGGTTGTCATTAATATTTGATAATGTTCTCTCTGCATAGACCTATGTGTTCATTATCTTGTGACCTGTCCATAATGATGGAACTGGAATCCTGTTAACTACCGTACGTAACAGCGGGGACTATTCACTATAACACTAATTTAATGTGTTTCACAGTTTTTATCCTCCGCCCAAGACATTAATTTCGAAGTACTTTGTCAAATACATAATAAAATATGTTAGTGCAAGGCCTGAGAAGAAGAGAATAAATGTGTGATTTATATAAAAGTACCAATATTCGCCGCAAGGTGAAATGTGTATTAAAAATGGTAAAAAAAATAGCTGGGGGACTTTGTGTAATTGATAAGACAACATTCTACAAGCCAGAAGTTTGCGGATTCGATTCCCGAAGAGGTATTGTCATTCACGTTAGGTTCATCTCCTGAAGAAGCCATATCATCATTACAGGAAACCATAAATCCTAAAGTTTTAAAAATTGTTTGAAATAAACATTTAGAAGAAATATTGGTAATATTTTTTAAAACTTGCCTACCGTATAATTCTCACGGCACCATTGCTCTAAGTTTGAATATGCTTCTTCTTATTATTATTATTCATAATTTGTGGGATTTTCATCCTGTTTATTTCCAAAATCACTGCTCAGAAGAAGACGTTTTGGATGTGCATCCACTGTCTATCCATTTCTAGGTTGGTCTTCTTTTTTGTTCTTCTCCCGTCTATTGGTATATTTTCTTTAGCTCTTCTTGCACGTCCGTTATCTTCCATTCTTTCTACATGACCTTTCCAATATTTTCGTCTACCTATAATAAATTTGGTCATGTCTTGAATATGACATTTGTTCCTAATTTCTATGTTGTATCTTATCAAATAATGTTTTCCCCTGAATATTTCTTAAGATCTTCATTTCACACGTGCTTATTATTTGTTTAATTTTTGTTGTACGTATCAGCCCTAGTTTCTGCTCCATATATGATAACCGGTCGAACTATCTTTTGTATATGCGGGTTTTACTTTCTATTGACATATGATTCATGCGCCAAATAAAATCTTTCATATATCCCGATATTAATATGTGCTGCTTATCAGCATATTTCTATACTTATATTATGAAATGTTTAGTGTTTGTTATTAATATACCTAAATAATTAAATTCTGATACCTGTTCTATAATTTTCCATTCCACTTCTGATTTGCATGTTACTGGTTCTTTTGTTATTGTTAATCATTTTGTCTTATTCGTATTAATTTCCATATTGTATTCTCTGGCATTTATATTAAATTGGTGTAAAGATATTTTACAATTATCTTCAGATTCTGAAAGGGCAAAGACATTATCTGCGTAACATATTAAGTGAAATCTAGAGTTTTCTATTTTATAACCGAAACGTGGTGGTATGTTTTTCAATAACTGTATCCATTATAATATTAAATAAGAATGGACTTATAACAGTCACCTTGCCTGATGCCCTCTGTGAGCGTTATTTATTCAGTTTGCTGATCTTTTACTTTGATTACTATTTTTCAGTGTGTGTTAATTGATATTATTGCTCTAATAAGTTCATTATGAATTTCATTCTCTCTCAATATCACCGCTGTGGTCTCGAGGTAGCGTTCTGCCTTGTCACTCAGCGGGCCCGGGTTCCATCCCCGTCGGGGCAGTCTTTCTGGGTGAGGTTTTTCCTCACCTGTAAGATAAATGTCAGGAAAACGTTAAGACCCAAACGGTCCCCAAAATCATATGGCCATCATCATCATTATCATCATCATCCTTCACCGGTGTGGAAAGCAACGGGAAGCTACCACACCTATAATTCCCTAGTAAAGCTGCAAGCGTAGCATGAAAATGCTATGATTACAGTGAAGGACCTGCCTTCGGGCAGATTTACTATGGCTCTTAAAGTTGTACTCTATCAAAAGCTTTCTTAATATCTATGAGACATGAGAATACTGGTTTATTGAATTCCCATATTTTTCCACAATTTGTCTACGTAAATTGCATCTAATGTGAATTTATTTTTCCGAAATCCTTGTTGTTGTTATTTAATATGGATTAATGTACTTCATTTAATACTTTTGTGAATACTTTTAGAGAACTATTTAGTTATGTAATTCCCCGATAATTTTCTGGTATAGTTTTGTCACCCTTTTTAAATTTTGGAATAGTTATACGCGATTTCCATTCTAGTGGGGTGGTATCGCTTATTATGATATTTTGGAACAAATTATGTAGTACATTTATCAGTTGTATTCCCACATATTTCAATATTTCATTTGTTATCATATCAGGACTTGCAGCCTTTCGCTATTTAAATCTCCTTACTGCGTTAGTAACGTCATGTATTGTTGTTTCAATTAATTTACCTTGATTTTGATACTCAAATATCCTGATTCTTTTCCTGAATATATTCTTCTTGTTTGTACAGTTTCTGGAAAACAATTATGTCATTCTTGCATTGTCAATTTGTTTGTTTATATACTATCCCTAATTTGCATTTTATTTCTTCTTAATGTTCCCCAAATTTTTCGTTGGCTTCCATATATATATATATATATGATATATATATATATATATATATATATATATATAATATATATATATATATATATATCAAATTCCATATCTTTTGAATTTTGTCCCAATAATCCTGCTTAATTTATCTAATTTTAGCGTTTGCCACATTGCGTTCTGTTGTGTATGTTTTGCAAGATTCAAAGAGTTTTAGTTTTCAAATATTGTAAATATGATTCCTTTATCTTTTTGGCTATTTCCTTAATTTCGGGTACAAACCATGGAGTATTATTCTTATTGCTGTTTACATTTACTTGCCTTAGTCCTATTACTTCCTCATCTGCATTTAATATACTGTTCTTTATTTGTTGTCATTGTTAGTCTACACTATTTTGTGTATATGTTTGGATTAGTTGAAGTTTTTCCTTTAATATTTGCAGGTAAAATTGTCTTGTCCTTTCATTTATAAATGATTCCATATTATATTTTGTTATCTACATTGACTTTCGTTTCTTTATGGTTGAATATGCGCATTAACCAATTGGCACTAGACTATATTGTAGGTGTAAAGCTGTTGCACAGGGCTGACAATCCGGCTGATATCTTGCACTGAATGTCTAAAAAGGTGTGAATCTTTAAAAAAGGTGTGAATCTTTACTACTCAGCATACCAAGGGTTTCCTAAGGTCCTGTCGTGGGATCAATTACACCACATATAGCACCTAGCCATGCTATAATTTGGGGTTATGTGTATTTTACCTCAGATACTTCGAGAAACATATGTATGTCTTTACATTCTCACTTTTCTCATGAAATTTCATTGCGTTTTTTAAATTATACGTTTTCTTAACTCCAACGTTTAAGTAACTTCATCAATGATATTGATCAACGGAAATAAAAAAACTTAAAATGTATAATTTTAAAGTCTGAGAATAAATAAACGCCCCGCAATGAATTAAAAAGATAGAGAATTGTGAAAAATATTAATAAAATGGATATTTCAAATACATTTCTAACCTAATGTTTATAAAAAATAAGCAGTAAATGCAAGAGAGTTGTTGGTACGGAAATGTTCATATAATGATAATGTTGAAACTGAAAAATACAGCGGTCTAAGACATTACGCCTGGTCGCAGAGCTACCGAACCTGGTTCGAGTCCCTATGTGGAAGAAATTTATTCATGGACCGTAGGTTAGTGTGGAACGATGTCCAACTAGAATTTTGAGGAATATATATGTATATATTTATAACATTTTGGGAATCCAACGGTTGACCACTTATCACTTGCGCATCAGTAGCTCCATGAGTTCAATTTATATTAAACAAAGGAATGGCTTAATTTTAAAGGATAATGACAATATGTTATCTAAAATAAGGTAAAATAAAATATTTGTAAGTTTAGAGTTAAATTTGTTACGTTGTGGAATGAGCTAGCTGTGTCAGCCATTTAAAGGATGATGAATACGGTATCTGAAAATATATTTACCTTAAAAGGAAGCATTGGTCATTGATCTATCTAAAATTCTTAGCAGTATAAGCTGATAGATAAAATAGTTTTGATTTCAGTTTGTGAAATTTTAATAGTTTATTAATTAAAAATATTTTTCAATTTCGCATTTAGTGGCGTTGCTTCCTAACGTAAGTTATTACGTAATCTTTGTTATTCACAGTAAGGCTCATTTTATATAAATGTTTTATGAAAGTTTCTTTGTAAATTATTAGAGCCAAAATTGTCCCCTAACATCATCTGGCCGCCGTTAGCAGTTTCGCCAAGTTTAGTACGAATGGGTGTGTGAATGGTGTGTTTCGTCTCTTAAAGTTGTGTTGTCTTGGAGCTGATCACTCATTCGACGAGGCCCGCCATCTCTTTGTGTGGTAAAAAAAGTATGTGTGTGATTCATAGTTAAAATCCCTCTCCCGACAGGTCGTACCACTGTAAAGCTCGTGTAGCGTGTGGCATGTTAAAGTACTTACAAGTTGAGAGGTTAAACTGTGCTAATGGAATGGAAAAAAGAAATTAACTAAATGTAGCCAAAAATGTCCCTTGTCGAATTAAATAACAAACTGTATTTAGTTTCTTGAGGAATCTTTTGTTTAAAAAAATCACAAATCACAGTTTTAACTTCATAAAAAGTAACATTGAGTTAAAATATTGTTAATTTGACATTAATCATGTAATATTCATGATCAGGTTCCAGTAAGTATTCAATGAAGTTAAGAATGCACGGAATATAAGGAGGGGTGACGTGTCTGTGACCTTACAGTGTTCAGTATAAACGAAATGATGTTCTGTGGAAGGCATTACACCCTGCTTCAAAAACAGTTATACCAGGATAAAGAATTGTAGAAGGAAGCAAACAACCGTATGTTTAGTTATTTGTAGTGTGAAATAAAACTACTTCATTTTCAATAAGGGTTTAAAGTACAGAGATATTTTCTTATACTTCATGATTACAATTGTTACAATGTACAATAATGAACTTCCGAAATGCAAGAAAATAAATCTCATGCGATTAGCACGTAGTCAATTTTTATATTTTAAAAACTACGTTCCATCGCACGACGTAATAGGAGCACATAAAAAATTTAAAAGTATGAGGGTTGCTTGAGATTTCCTGACTGAGCAACACGTCCCTCATTTTGCACATTTCTGCGGACCCAGTATTCTTCTTTAAAACACTTTTAAGTGTATTTGCTACTCTTTCTTTAACAGTTCCCACTTCACTCAGTGTTTCTGAACTTGTTCTATTGTCTCGAGAGCTTCCGGTATTGTTAGTTAGATTATTGTAACTTTTATATTGTAGTTGCAATCTTACTGAAATTATTTGGAATATAAGAAAGGTCTTCTAACAAAGCTGGTGAAATTATTTGCTTCACTGCACGTATAGCGAGATTTTTTATCGTCAAATACATTAATTATGCTTACAATTTTGTCGCAATAGTGGACATAGTATAGTGCACCGAGTTACAATTGGCTGTGGAGGCAGGAGAATCCCAGGTGCCATTTATTTGAATATTTTAAATCGTGATGGTCCCTTGAGAAAAATATTTTTCATGTTTATAGATGTATCAACATCCGGAAATCAGGCTCTAATTTCTTCCGCAATTCGGTGGAGATCATGCGCTAGACATTTTAAATGTATTAATTTGTAATATGACTGCTGCATTGTTGTAGCAGCTTTTCTCATATATGCAACAAATAAAATATGTTCTTTCTTAATACCGGCAGGCCACAGGAGGGACAATGAATCATTAACCCTTAATTTCGTAATTTATCTTTTTTGATACATTAGTTGATTCAATTAATGTAATATTTTTAATAAATCAGAAGAAAACGAACAAAACGGAACCACTTAAATGTGTGTCTAATTATACATTATATCTAATAATAACAGTTAGACAAGATTTCGTTTTCATTGCGGTCCGCCACATTCAAATAACTAACAGAAGAAATCTAGCACACTGGGTGAAGCTAGACTTCGCCTTATCCAGTCCAGTCAGTCAGTGCTTTGCCAATTTAAGGGTTAAAGAAGTGAGTAATTGTAAAGTTGTTAACTTCCTCCATCTCTTCGGGTGTTAAGAGAAATGTTTTAGGCGTTAGGGTAACTACAGTAACAGTAGCGATTGATCTATGAGCGGCACCTATTGTTTCATCTATAAACACAAAAATAGTTTTATCTGCTACTTGATCCCTTATGTAATTTAGGCATTTTTCATAGGCTGTTGGTAGATATGTTTTCTTAATTGTGTTTTCTGAAGGCATTTTTCTGTTAGTATATTTGTTCACGAAAGCTAAGGCACAAGGATGTTGTACTTATTTTAAAGGAATATCGGCTCTTATTAATGCATGACAAAATCGTAGAAAAATTCTGATCTGTAGTTTGGGTCTGCGGAGGTTGAAGCTACACTTTCCCTTTTGTTTTCTTTTTTTCATTAATACAACATTTTCCTTGTGTTTTCTTGAATTACAGTGTTGTTTAACATAATGTTTGAAACTGCCTTTGAGCTCTATGTTACATACCTTACATTTGATGGTTTCGCCATTTGTGCCAAATTCCTCTACAAATGATGCTAATGGTGATTATGGTTTCGAGGTATTACTCGATTTTACTTTAGGCATATTTCCACTTTACCACCGTGTATGCAGTCGCTACGAAACACTCTGTTGTAGAGGAACGTGTCCTGCGCAGTACATACTCCGTGCGGCAGGTAATATGAAGCGTCTCTTTACTTGCTCAAACCCCGCTCCCTGTTCGTGACACTAAATCAAATATATTACTCGTGTCCATTGTTTCCTTCTTCTTCTTCGTCTTCTTCTTGAACGTCGCAGACAATTTCGTGTACTAACGGTTACCATATATGTATCTGGCTTCGAGGGTCACGAGTTCAAACTCGCCGGGGACTGTGGATTTTCAGGGCGTAAAAGTACTGAGTACCGGTCCCATCGGAAATATACCACAGATGTCGTTCCTCTGATTATATTTACATCAGTAAAATAACCTAACGTTTAAATAAATATAACTCGGAGCAAAATGTGTTTATCTTCTCTCACTCAAATTTGAATTGCGGAAGTTATGATTTTAGATGTTTAGGAGCGTCGTCAAATAGAAATATTCTAATTACACTGCATGAATATTTTAACCTTCTAAACTAAATATGTTCAACTATACATAGTCTAGCTTCCTTTGTCGGAATATTTTTGGAGTCGATTCTAACATTCAAACTGCAACTTGGAAGTCTAGGATTTATTTAAGGTTATATCCCGTAGAAGATTACCATCTGTACGTCTAATATTTTCCTCCTGCCCATTGATATCTCTTCTGCCATCTTTCGTTGGAAAGTCAAAATTTCTCTTCCGACATTGATGCAGTTTGACACGTTCTTCGGGATTAATTATTTATTGTGTATCTCGCACGGGGTTTTTCTAGTAAAGGTAGGCCTGCCATGCTACTTTTTATCTAGCCCTTGGGGTTTTGAAACGCGAAACTATCGTCAAGGTCATGAAATCCCTGATGGTCGTAGATATTTTTTAGGGTTGTTAATAATTTAATATTTCCCCTATCTAACTTACCTTTGGGTTTGATATATTATTGTTATCTTATGTTATCCTTTAGTGTTTTATTGAGGACGGAATCATCATTACTAAAAACTCGGCTAAGCAAGTGATATGTACATATTTAATGTTCATTTTCATTCTCAGTTATTTTCATCCGTCCAGACCATAAATCTAGACGTCCAATTGTAGTGCACGAAAAACGTTTAGAGTAAGAGAAAGAAAAAAGCATAATACATTAGTGTTCTAAATAAGAGTACCGGTATCAGCTGGAATAGGAAAAATGTATTAAACATGCTAAACAAACTGGCCGGAAACACATTGCCGCATTTCCTACTACCAGGAACCCAAGAACCCCGAATCTGGAAATGGAAATCACTGAGGATGAAATAAATGAATGCGTGAAAGAAATAAAAACTAGAAAAGCCACAGGACCGGATCAAGTAGCATACGAAAACCCAAAGGCCTCATCTGACGTGATAGTATCAATGTGGAAAGAACTGTTTAACAAATGCCTAGAGTCGGGAACCGTACCAGAGCAATGGAGAAAGGCTACACTGAAAATGCTGTATAAGGGTAAAGGAAACACGGGAGACATGGACTCCTACAGAGGCGTTGTACTGGAGAACAACCTATTCAAAATTTTTATGAAGATACTAACAAACAGATCGATGGACATTACAAAATTAAACATCCCAGAAAACCAATTAGGATTTAGGAAAGGAAAATCCACTCTGCAAGCAGCATCCACATTATTATACAAGATAGAAGAAGCCCTCAACAGGCCGAAAGGGAAATACTATGTGGTCTTCATAGATTATGAAAAATCGTTTGATTACATAAACAGAAAAAAACTGCTCACGAAGATGAGGGACATGATTGGAAACGAGCACCCCATTGTTGGAATAATACACGACATAATGAGGCAAAACTGGTTACAAATAACAGACGAGATTGCGGCATCAGAGGAGGTTAAACAAACTAACGGGATACTAAAAGGAGACCCCATCAGCCCGCTACTATTTAACATAATGACGGGTGACATTGGGAAGGCAACTAACGGGACCACGCTGGTAATGTATGCGGACGAAATGGCCATTGGGGCTGAAAACAAAGAAGAACTACTACAAGGCATAGACCCAATACAACGATGGGCTACGCAAAATGAGTTCACGATAAACAGCAACAAGACTGTACAAATGGTTTTCCAGAAAGGGGGAAGAACAGCGGCAAGTGATAATCTAAAACTAGGAGAAGAACCGATAAGAATTGTGAACAAATTCAAATACTTAGGCATAACACTGCAGCCAACAACAAAGTCTTTCAGCGCACATGTGCAGGAGAGAACAGCAGCAGCTATAAGAGCTAAGTGCAATATCAAACACATTACAGCATTAAAATTAGACACAGCCATAAAATTATTTGTATCAATGATCACCCCAATCGCCACCTACGGGATAGAATTAATATGGGAGAAACTATCGACCAGCGATTTGGAGAGGTTAGAACAAGTGAAAGCAAGATACATAAAAAAGGCATTAGGTAAAGGTAAATACACACCAAATAGAATGGCCTATATGCTAGCCAGATAAATCTACTTCCTAGAGGACCTGAGACGAAGGATATTACTGCCAGCAACGGAGCAATATAAAAAAGTAATCGAAAAAAAAGAAACAGAAGGAAAAAGAGATCGACGAAGATTTCTACGCCTCAGACGCCATGGTGAACAGGGAGTGGACCGGAAGCAACCAACCATAAAGGCACACAATCATAGGCCTGGCAACACATGGATATCACGATAAAATGTGCAAAAATAAAAAATTCCACCAACCGAGTGACTCGTGTGAATGCAAGATATGTGGACAAAAATGCGAGCGATACCATTACAAACAATGCAGAAGATGGACGGGATCGTTGAATGAACTGATAAAAGACAAATCATAAACCGAAAACTTAATGCTCTTTCGAGTGTCACTTATACTTGTTATTAATTTCCTACTGCAATATGCTACAATCAGGAAGATGTCGAGTTCGATTCCAGATGAGGTTGTCCAAGCATTGTGGCAGGATCATGTTACTGGCTTCTACTGAGCTTCTAAAATCAATTAGTACCAAATATATTTTTGACGTAAAAATGACCAACACGCAGTTCTCAAAACTCGGAGGGAAAAATAGTATTCAATTGTCTAAAGAAGTGCTAGAGTTATATCTTACTTTTTCAATAGCATCCTCAAACCTGTAACAGGATCGTTTCACACGTTTACAAATAACTTCCGGTGATGAGTGTTTTTCCCTTAAATAACTCGAGAAAGACTTTATTGCCATTACACACTCAATATATTTTTTCAGGAGGTTTCGTGGTGTTTTATGAAATATGTATTGCTAACTTTTACATTCAACGAGACATGTAACACGTTCATCTGTCGAAATAACTAATTTGAATAACAGTGCAGTCTAAGAACAAATGAGTGTCATGCACCAACTTCAAAAATGTACATACTTTTAAAAGGGAAAGAAGAATATCAGTAAAACCTATATTATAAATAAGAAGATAACTTAAAGTTTATGAATCAAGCAAGCAATAACCGGTAGAAATAATTAATGCGGAAGTTTTCCTATAATAATTATCACAGAAAGCGAAAAAATACAACTATAAAAGTCATCATGTCAGGGTACGATACTTCAAGTCCCTAGAGGGCAGGAATTTTCTCAAGGAATATTGCTCAGTAGGGGACCAGTGTCCACCCAGGATCGCGATGAGTTTGGACAGGTCTAATAAATAGCGACTATATGAATTAGGAGACTGCCTAACCACTTATCACCCATATACTGTTTAGTTTAACGTCTACCTCTGTAAAATATCACGAGTGATCAGTCAATTAATAGATGAATTGTCTTGCAAGCCTCTCGCACTATCAAGTTTTGCTTAGTTTAAATAACGAAGATGTTTAATTTTCAAACAAAATTAAATAAAACGTTATCCATAAGGATGAAAAACAGAATAGTTTTAATGTTATAGTTACATTTGTTATGATTTCCAATGAGTTAGCTTTCAAATGCATATATGTGATAAATATTAATACACATTTGACGGTACACGAGAAGATCTTGATAAGTCACTTTTTTTTATCGAAATAGAGCGTAAGTTTCCATTAGGTTCTCAATAAAAGTATTATCTTTTAGGAGTATGAAATATTAAAAGAAACAATTTAATAATTAATGCCTTAAAAATTGGGCATGTATTTAAAGACGTAGGTTGGCTCACATTGCATAATTGAGGCGGTTAGAAATAAAAGTGCTAATTTTGCAGTATTGAGAAAAACAGTTTTAAAGTTGAAGTTGCAAAAGGAAAACATAGGTAATTCAAAATGATAACTTCGTGCTTTCCCCAGATAACTTGAGAAATACGTTATTGTCTTTGCACACTCATTTTTTTGAAAAGAAAAAATATCACATACACCCTTTTTTTTCTAATCGCCTCAACTAAAAGGCAATCTGTTACTGATGAAAAGTTACTTTCCTGGATTTTTTCTTGTACATTTCATTTAAATATGGTAACTATGCTATTGCAAATGTATTGAATATTTACCTGATAGAGGAAGGTCGATATATAAATTTGCACGGTTAATATTGATAGATGATATTCTTATGATTACAATTGTGAAATATTAATTTTTTAAATTTAATTTGTAAAAATATTTTGCATTTTCATATTTAGTGACGTTGCTTCGTTACGATACAATTATTACGTCAACTTTGGTGTTATTGCTTTTCAAGAAAGGACAGTTTTAAAATAATTTTGTGACATTTTTCTGTTTTTTAATAACATAAAACTGTGCTTACGAATATTTAAACATAGGAAACCTAGTTGTAATTTGATGTGTAAATCGATATGGGAACTTTTCCCCTAAGTTCATCCATCATCAGCATCAAGCATTAGACCTTAGAGTCTGATCCGATCGCATGCTAGAATTGGTCTGTCCAGTAAAGGATGGATAGACCAATTCTAGCATGGGATTGGAACCAACCTTAAGGTCTAATCCTTGATGTTGCTGATGATAATGATGAACTTAGGGGAAGAGGTCCCATATCGATTTACATATCAAATTACAACTAGATTTCCCATATTTTATTATTATCCATTTCTCTATATAATGCAGTTAAGTTTACTAATTCTTCCTTTTGTATTTGTTTCTTTATTAATTTATCAATTATTTCTTCATTATATCCGTTTTTGGATGCTAGAAGGTTGACGTATTACAGTTCTTTATTGTAATTTTCTTGGTTTAGTGGTATTTTTCTTATTATGTTGATAAGGCTGGTAAAGGTACTGATTTTTTATTGTGGGGGGGGGGTGTCTAGATTTTTTATGAATGGTGGTTGAATCACTGGTTGGTTTTCTATAAATGATGATGTCTAAACATGTTTTTTGTTAATGTGAGGTCTAGATAGTTGATCGCATTATTCTTCTCAATTTCTTCAGTGAATTTTATTTATTTTGTTCGTGCATTTTATTCAGATCAGTCAAAATATAATTTTCCTTTGAATGTTCATTGTTGTAAATAATTAGCAGACCGTCGACATACCTTGTTATTGCTTTTATGTTGAATTGTTCTTTTAGGTTTCAAAGTGTTTGTCTTCTTCGTTCTGTAGAAAGATTTCCGAAATGATGCCGGATGCAGGGTAACCCATTGATACACCGTCTCCTTGTATGAAAAATCAGTTATTAAATTTAAAATAATTTCGTTTTTGTACTATACTGATCATTTTGCTTAGTTCAACGTCGTGTCGCCTTTAAATATTTCTACCTTAATTCTTCCGATGTTTTAATAGTTATCTGCTATTCGGGACGGAAACAAATCCAACAAATCAAAGATCATAAAAATCGGTCCAGCCGTTCTTGAGTTATAAATAGTGTAACTAATCCGACTTTGTTTTATATATATAAGTCCCGGCCACGCGTTGCTGTGGCTAAGGTATACGTTAAATTATGTTGTAGTAAACTAAGTGAGAAATCTAAATCAGAAAGTTTTTGTTTTACACATTTTTTTTAGTTTTGGTACGTTAACTATACGCGGTATAAATATGGGTGGTGGTTTATGTGGAAGTGGTTTTGTTGATTGAGATGAATTTATGTTGTCTGCATTCTCAGTATCATCAATAAGTGTATCATAAGGATTATATACAATATTTATTGATGGAATATTTTGAGGAGGCTTGCAGATTTCATTATACTTTCGCTTTTTTCTACGAACTTGTTGACAGTTTGGATTCTCGTCATCATCAAGAAGTCTCTGTATAGTAATATCACCTTGTGATATATTATAGTCATCTTGTTTTTCATTTAATTGAGCCATGGAGATTGTTTCTGTAATATTAGGCATATTATTATAACTAGCAGACTTACTTACAGTTCTGTTATTCCGTTCCTTAGGACCTTCATATGTTTTTCAATTGACATTCTTCTTAAATGTAAGATTTATGTCATATAGGCCTATACCAATTTGCGGAAATTCACTTGATATCTTATCATTCATGGTCTCTAGAACTGATTCGCCATATTGTTCAATGTCCCTTCTCGGTCCAGTTAAATTTAAATTAAGTTGCTGTCTTTCAGCCAGATTAATTAAAATATAATACTTACACACGAAATTAATATTATTGTCAATATATTGAAAATAAAATAAAGACAAACACACTTAAATTATGAAATAATCAATATTTGTAATTCAATTGAAATTCGCGGTTGCAACAAAAAGCACAGCCACCTGGTTAAATAATAAACCAATTAGGCCTACCTTACAGCGTCATCTGTTAGAATCGTATGGAACTCACACATAATTATAACTCTTTATTAAATAATAAACAAATAATTTGCAATAAAAAATAATGCGACTATAAAGTTAGTTATAAACCTTTCGTAGGTCTCAAGTTGGACCAAACAGCACACAGTGTGCAAAATTTTATTAAAATCGGTTCAGTAGTTTAGGATTCCATCGCGGACAAACAACGTGTCACGTAATTTATATATAGGCCTATATATATATTTCTTCAGTTTGTTTTTTTAATTGTTCTTATATAATTTCTATTGTTTCATCGATAGGAATATTTTTATATAGGTTTTTGAGGCGAAATGATACAATTCTTGTGTTGTTGTTTATTGTTACTCACTCACCTGCTGAATGAGAATTCACCCAGTGACGGTAACCCGCTCTACAAAATTCTC
>JASPKZ010002272.1:0-85207 GCA_030220185.1 Diploptera punctata | reverse complement strand
TAAGCTATTGAATATTGCATGCTTATGAGCAATGTGATTGAAGCCTGATGATTTAATGTAATTATCTGTATGAGTTCCTTTTCTAAATATATCAAAGCATGATTCCTATGAGGTGAGTTGTTTAAACAATATGTTCTCCGATGAATTTTAATGATTATACCTCATAATGTTTACTTCCTAACATTAATTAAATATAATTAACTATGTGTAAGAGAAAAATACACATTTATATTGGAGGCCTAGGTAGCTCACTTTGATAGAGCATTGACATAGAGAGTCAAACCCCAGTCTAGGCATATATTTTTCTTTTCAAATATAACTCAAATTTAATTGAAAATAGAGTTTAGTGTTGTGAATAATTACTTTGGTTTGCAGATGGTGATACGAAGGGATACAGTAACAGACCTACATCATCAGATGCCATCGACAAAACCAAGTTGAAGATAAGCGTTTGACCATCATTTCATATTGTAGCATGAAATAGTAGCATTTTCTGTTCAGTTTGAACTTCATGAACTTGCCTGAACACTGCACATTATGTTATTGCTCATTAAAGAGAAACAATCTACCCCAACTGTTTTTTTCTTAAAATTTATGTTTAGTGTTAAGATGTTAATTCTCCAACCAGATGGAATTTTATTGACTGAGGTCTCTGCTGTTATGTCTTCATAAGACAGCAAAATTACACTCTCTCAGTTTTATCTGGTTGTTAGATTGAGAAACGTACAATAGTTTATTTCATGACACAGTCTCAGCTAATGAGATAACATATTATCAGATTTTGTTAGATGTACTGTTAGATTTAAATGAAAATAATGTTACTCAAATTAAGAATTCAACTTTTTTTTTTCAATTTTATTTTTTTAGTTTATTGTAATTTTTCATTCTAGTCTTAAGATGGTTAAAGTTGTGGCTCTCAATTGTTTGTAATGAGGCCATCCGTTTTGATTCCCCGATCTGTCAAGGCCTCCTCCCACATATCTCACATATTATTAGAGGGAAAATTTTATTTAAAAATATGTAGTTTTTAAAATTGTAATGTTTTTGTTTTTTATTTTCCATGTTAACAATGCTACGTTAAATACATAAAAATAACATGATTTAATGTTTTTATTTAATTAATTAGTTGTATAAGAAAATTTTGCTAATATTGGGTTTAGTTTTAAAAATACAATAGGTTTATATATTAAATTTGGGAATTTTTAACATTATGAGGTTCAATTAATAATAATTAAATTAATCGTGATTTTTTTCTTACCTCATACATCTATGTTTTTTTAAACACAGCACTGCAGTATCGGCACACCTTTGTCGTCATCATCAGCTATGTGTAAGAGAACAGCTGACGATGACGACAAAGGTGTCGCTGATACTGCAGTGCTGTGTTTAAAAAACATAGATGTATGAGGTAAGAAAAAATCACGATTCATTTATTATTATACAATAGGTTTATTTAATAATTAAGGTATTTTGTCTGTATATTCTTACCTCTTATGGTTGTTTTTATTGAACATATGTTTCAAGGCTTGTGTGCTCCATCATCAGTGATTACGACAGTCTGTAATCGCTGACGATGAGGCTCACAAGCCTTGAAACATTTGTTCAATAAAAACAGCCATAAGAAGTAAGAATACACAGACAATATAATGATTAGGTTTAGTTTTGTAGATTTATGGAACGTAAAAGAATTCAAGTATGAAAAAAGAGGATTATATTAAACACATAAAGTAACACAATTTAATGTTTTTATTTAATAAATTTGTAAAATTTTGCTAATTTGTCCTATAAGAGAATTTGCTAATATTGGGTCCAGTGTTCTAGATTTACAAAACGTAAAAGAACTCAAATGTAAAAAAAAGAGGACTCTGCGTAAAATTTATCAGCTTTTTCACACCAATATTTGAATTATGATGCTAATGTCATTAAATAAAAATAACAAAATTGAATTTATACAACTTTTCTTCTTCTTCGTTTGATATTTTGACATTCAAAACCTCTTAACTCCATTCAAGAGTAAAATCTGGATATTTGCATTATTCGATAAGCAAAGGATAAAACAGAATTGTTTTGAAACATTTTCAAGAACAAATCAACATTAATATTGAGGTAAGATGATCAGACTAAAAGTAATATAAGCAAAGGCATCGTTTGCATGCTGTTAAAGTCTTGTAACTCCAAGATGATTTTGCTGTGTTCTAGATTAACGATTACAAAAACCCATGCATTTCCTCAGGTATTAACCTCAGGCCCAAGATCTTCAATCTCCATCGTAACACTTTCCAGAAATCAATTTAAAAATATAATAGATTTTGATTTTAAAATCAACCAGTTATAAGTTAAAATTTGAAATAAAATTCTTTTTATCTCACCTCATATCCTGTCTTCTATTTAGATCGGTTTTATAACCTGGGTTTTGAAACCAGTGTAAATAGAAGACAGGATATGAGATGAGGTGAAGAGTTGATTTTTCATAACCTGGGTTTTGAAACTAGTCTAAATAGACATAAAATAAGTTACAATGTACCTTCTTAGGTCACAGCCGTCATCCTCAACTTATAAAATATGTATGCTTTTTGTCTGAAGGCCTTTCAGAATCTCCATTCCATCTTCAGCAGGCCTTTCTTTGCTACATTACTTGATGTTCTCGGTGCTGGTCCTAATGTAGTGTTGTCGTGACTAAAGCTTCTTCCGGACGATATCGTATAGTCAGTTGTTTAGTCTGGGAGTGCTTTCGTTTATTAACCACTTATCTATTGCCTTGATAATTTCCAGGTCTTCCAATATGTTGATTTTTGTTGGGTTTCCCTCTTTGTGTATTATTGTAAGTCTAAATATATGAGATAAAAAGGATTTTATTTTAAATTAAACTTTATAGTGATATTTCCTATAATAGTACAGTATTGTCAGACCAATTGATCTGTGCACCTTCAGCCCTGCCATCATTCTTAGAAAAGTTAATGCCTATACTTACTCCATTCCACGTGATTCCCTCCCACTATGTCAAACAGCAACCACAAACCTTTCTGAGTAGGCATGTTGGCAAATTTTCCCCAAACAGTGTCATGGCTTTTGAATATTGAAATTAAAGTTAATTATTACTTCTTCATGTTTAAGTAGGTCTAATGACACTGAATGACTTCTATTACTTAATATTTCTTTCACCACTTCGTGCTACAGTATTAAGTTAACACTGGACTGCAAGCACAAATAATCTGTCCCACAAGAAGGTTCAAAATTGTGAGTAGTGGGAGGGGAGAAAGAGAGAGATAGGAATGCAGGGAGGAAAATGATTTACTGAGGTAGAAAAGGAATTTGGGCTCAGATTGCATATCTTATGGGGACACAGATCTGATGATCAGACCATATAAGCTTTCTTCTTTCTACTGAATTTTTTTTTAATTGTGGAGTTACGAGGTTTTGATTGCCGGACATCGATATCTGGTTCTTGTTCTCAAGACTAGCCAATTAAAACACAGATAAATATTGCAACAGTGCATTCGTTTGTTTTTCTTTTGTGTAATAATTTCTATTTTATTATAACATTTATAATGGTTAAATTGTGTTAAATGTTTTTAAATGTTCTATTTTTTTTATTTTTTTGTGTATGTGGGAGATCAACTTAAAATCTACTTACCTGAGGCTGGGTTTTAACCATAACCCTTGAATTAAAATTTCTGAACTTACAATCAAATTAAATTCACTATTCTTTTCCTCATACAATAATACTTAATTGGACATATAAATGAGCCTGGGCCCTGTTTCATAAAACTTTCAGTCTGCTTATAAGTTGTATAGACTGATAATTTAGACTGCTAAAACTTGAAACCTGTTTTAAAAAAATCGCAGTGTAAAATATAGGTTAGAAGTGTACGGCTCATATTTAGAAGTGTAGTACAGTACTGTTTCATATAAGAACTACTAATTTACACTCATAATAAATAAGCAGTCTATTTTATGAGTTAAGAGATACTGATAAAAATAGTTATCAGTATATAGAATTTAAAACTAATACAACAAACTTATCTTAAAATAGTTCTCTAAAATTTTCCTTGAGAATTTTTCTTGCTTGTTGGATTTTTGTTCTTTTTAAAATTATTTTGACATTTTGATAACTTTCCTAAAGAATAATATGGAACAACAATGTAACAGAGCTATTATATTTTGAAATCATGTGCAAATGCAATCCATAGAGAATGCCTTGAAATCCAGCAGAGAGAATAATAAGGATTAAGCCGCTGGCTCATTCCAGTTTCATGAAAGCTAGAATTATTAGTATTTTTCTGACCATCTTCTTTGCGGGCATCCAACATTTCTCCTTCCAGAGAATAATTGTACTGTTTTAAAATATAAATTAAAATAAACCTCATTGTGATTCCTCCTATAAAAGATCAATTGTACTCTTTACATGAAGTCATACTGCTACCTGCTAAAAGTAGTACAGTAAAGCTCCTTATTCACAGGGGATATGTTCCATAAATATGCTGCAAATACTGAAACCGTGAATATGGAATGGTAATTTGTATGGGTATGTAGAGGATATGTTCCAATGTTCCAAAATAAAATAAACATTATCAAAATAAAATTATTTTAATTAGAGATTTTGAACAATTTGTATTAATAGAATTCCTTACTTTAGCTTCGGATTTCTTAAGGAATCATACAGTTGATTCATTAAAATTGAAACAACATGATATGGATTCATGGGGGATATGTTCCGTAAATATGCCACGAATATGGAATGAATATGGAATGGTAATTTGTATGGGTATATAGAGGATATGGGGCACGCTGTAGCTTAGTGGTTAAGGGACTGAGCTACAAGCCGGAGGGTCGAGGGTTCAAGTCCCGTTGGTTGGATTTTTAAACTGACCCAAACCCTCTGGCGGCACTATGGCCCTGGGGTCCACTCAGCCTCTAACGGAAATGAGTACCAGACACTTGTTCTGGGGGTAAAGGCGGCCGTCACGCAGGGCTGACAACCCGGCTGACGTAAAGTGCCGATTGTCTAGAAAAAGTGGGAGCCTTAACCTCCTACTACCCCAAGGGTCTTCGGGCCTGTTGTGGGATCACTTTACTTTTTTTTATATAGAGGATACGTTCCAAGGTTCCAAAATAAAATTATTTTAATGAGAGATTTTGAACAATTTCTATTAATAGAATTCCTTACTTTATCTTCGGATTTCTTAAGGAATCATGCAGTTGATTCATTAAAATTGAAACAGCATGATGTGGATGCTAATGACTCGCCAACATGTGAACGGTCAAGCATTTCTATTTTTGTTTCAAGCGTTCAGAACTAATTTTTCTTTCCTTTTACTCGACATAAATTGAGAACAAAGCAGAAGAGACATGTGTTATTCAATCAAAATTATTGCAACGAATGACGAAGTTAAAATGATAAAATGCCAATCGTGGCGAGGGTGGCTTTTATCAAAGGACATAGTGGCACGTGAAATACGGCGTCATCGGCTATTAAGAAGGAACTTTAGACTTAGTGACTAAAAGGTTTGTTTTATTTTGATATCTATTTGTCCATTTGGTTTAATCATTCTTTGTAAAAGCCGCCTTGGCATGTGCCTGCAGTAAAAATAGTTGCCAATGCGTTAATAAAGGATACCAAATCCTTCTAATATACTGACTGGATCCGCGAATACAGGAACTGTGTCGCAATTTTTTGAACTGCAAATAATGAAAACGTGAATAATGGAACTGTGAATAGGGAGCTTTTACTGTATAGCAAATTAGCAGTTTAGTAAGTTATATAGGTAGGAAATAACACTATGAGGTTTATTTTAATTTTGTAATAAGTATGAGGTGAGTCAAGAAACAACTCAACAAAATTAGCAGTTTAGGTTTATATTTATGGAACAGGAGTTACTGCTAACTAGTAAATTTTACACTGCTAATAAGTAACTACAAAAAGTAGAACTTTTATGAAATGGGCCCAAGTTATAGAAATTATTAGATGTTAGTATGAAATTAGAATGATTGTTGGAAATTATAGTTTCTGCGGGGAAAATTATAAAGATCTGTTACTTGCTCGACAATATGTATTGTTTATGTTGTGGCAGTGTTGAGGCAAGCTGTATCTTGCAGAGTACAAACGAACATCGTGTCAATTACACCGTTCTCTTGGTTTGACGGTGCCTTTGTTGTGTTTCAGGGAAATGCAACACTTCTTTTTTGTTACGTTTATTATAAGTCTCAACATTATTATTTTTTATTTTCTGAAACAAAACCAAAATGTTTGTAATTTAACTTTGTAAATAGATTATGCTATGTCTGTATGTAAACCATGTGTAGATTTTTGGGGATATTCATTTCCTTCTTGTTAAATCATCTTTCTCTTTGTTCTGAGTGAAGTTTTTTTTTTTGTTTTTATATGTTATCATTTTGAATATACAGAATCTGAAAATTAATAAATTAATGAGTCATTTTAACATCTTACCTCATATTTAATGTTTTTTCAAACACGGTAACTATAGTTTTCAAATGATCTTGTCATTCATTTTCAACCGCCATTATGACTATTTAACTTTGAAGAATCTGAAAACTTTGGATAGATCATAGATGAGACTAAACTGAATTTTTGAGAGATGGAACATGAGAGACCTAGAATGAGAAGAGCATTTTGAAAAAGTTCTTATAATTTGATAAAATTTCACTGGGAAGTAACACTATGAAACAAATTATCAATTAATAAGCCCATGAATTTTTAAGTTCTCGGCGAGAAAAATTTGATCTTGAGGTCCATCCAACCCATACTGGATGGCAGATGGAATGTTGATTAAATGTTAAAATGTATCACCTCACGTCATATTTTGTTGTTTTCTTTTTTACTTGTTTTGGAATTATTCCATTTTCAATATTTTCATGTCAATTGTTCTGTCATGGTGATGCACTTACTTCTTCTTCCATCTGTTTTCATGAAACTGTTATCCAGAATAATTTGTTTCTCTCTACTTTTCAAACCATTTTCTTTCCAATTTTTTAAAGAAATTCTACAGAAGAGGCCATTTTGAAACAAATTAAATTCCAACGTATTCTGCATTACACATGCTTAAGAATAAAACTAAGCTTATTTAATGCATGAAAATTGTAATTATATTTATTAATCCATGTGGATTTCGTGGTGGATGAAACGGAGCTTGGGCAGGTTTCTCTCGGGATTCTGCCATTTTCCTCTGCCACAATTTCATTCCACTATTTCTCCATACTCATCTCATTCAATTCGTTTCATTTCGTTCATCAACCCCTCTGGTACATCAGGCATGGTTCGCCGGCACCCTTGTCATTCTCAGACCATTAAATATAGGAGTTCATCTCATCTCATGCCAACTGGCCCTGAGTTGAGGATATATGCATATATAATACATATTTTTATTATTTTATTTCCTTTATTTTGAGAGGTAGCAAACGAACTACATTTTCTTACATGCGTAAAGATAAAACCGTTATTCGACCAATGGAAATGCAGCGATACATTTGGTTTGTTTACATTTCAAATAGAACTTAGCTTGGAATTAGTATATAATAAGTAAGGATGTTAAATCTGCAGTTAACTCATTTTTACAAAAAAAATTGGAGAAAGGGCCCTGTAGTAATTACCCATTCAATTTAAAAATTGAAAATTTGCATTTAGAAGTACACAATGTGTACTACAAAAAAAAAGAAAGTAGAAAGAACCTTGAAGTTAGATTTGTCATAAGTAGATCAAAACTTTCTTCATACTATGCTATTCATGCCATCCTCCACATGTATCAATGGGAAGTATAAATCGTAAATCAACATAGTTTATGTTAATAAAATCTGAGTCTTATCTCACCTCATATTTCATGTTCTTCAAGCATGGAACCCCGGTTTCTGGAGGCATCTATCCCATCATCATCCGTAAACCCACAAAGTGAAGCACAACAAAATATGAGTTGAGATATGATCTCAGTTTTTATATTAATTATTATTAATTTGAAAAGCTCCTAAATGTTATTTTTCCCATATTGCGCCTGCTTGTGAATAGTTCATGTTTCTTGTTATGGGTTCATTCATAGTGTTCTGCTCAAGAGCAGGTCTTTCACTGCAAACTCAGAATTCTCTTGTTATGGGTATATACATTAAGTTTTATGGAAAATGCACATCGTTTTTCCTTAAGTGTGAAGATTAACAGTCTCCAATAAATCCATATCAGTACAAAAAATAAAAACAAAATGTTGTTTGAAATTGTCATTATGATTGTAAAAACTGTAATGCTTGATTTTTTGCATGATAAGACAATGATCCAACTGTACATGATTTCAAGAGTGAATGTATTGTTCCCAAAAATATACACATACATAGAATAGCTGTCGATATACGTTTCAGTGCCAAACAGCAACATTTGTTATTGTGACAAAACAGTATTAAGGGGAGACCTGGTCATGTGTTGTGTTTGTTTTTGTCTTGCTGACAGATTGTGTAGCCATCATTTAGGAGAATAGTTTGCATGAAAGTACAAGTTTGGCGAATTTGTAATTCTTTATTTTTTTAAAAGAAAAATCGTCTGAACCGAGAATTGAACTCCAGACCTCTGACTCCCTACATTGATGTGCAGTCCATTACACCATTTGAAATACAATACAAACATTAACATTTCTCTCCACATATACAATTCTCTTATGTTCAAAGACAGATAGCTAGAACTATTAACAACACCGTTAGACAACTTCTTTTCAAAGCATTTTTATTGAGAATTCTTATTCTGCTGGCTTTATAAGTAGTGTTTAAATTCCCAATAAATGTCTTAAAAAAAGAAGCTGCCATTTGTGTGATAGAGCAAAGGCTCGTAGAATGCGGCAATCGGGAATTAACCATGTATAAGAGAAAAATTTGCATTTAGGTTGGAGTACCCAGATAGCTCAGCGGTGGAGCATTGGCCTGTGCTCAAACCCAGGTCTGAGCATATAATTTTTCTCTTCATATATAATAAAGCAAATTCTTATATTAAGCTTTGCTGCTTAAATTCTCATTAAAAATACTTAATATAAAAGTAATTTGATGGCATGTTAATAGCTCTAGCTACCTGCCTTCAAACCTAAGAGAATTGTATATGTAGAAAGAAATGTTGACATTTGTATTGTATCTCGAATGGCTTAATGAACTGTACACCAACGTTCAGAGTTGGAGGTTTGGGATTTGATTCCTGGTTCATACATTGATTTTTTCTTTTCAAAAAATAAATTTGTCCAGGACTGGAACATGTTAAACTAAATATAACATAAAAATTGTAAATTTTGCTTTTCAACTTTTTTACTTTTTTTATTGGCATTGTTTACATTTTAGAATTTCCTTTGTGGTACATCTAACACATTAACAATGAAAACACATTTTGATGTCTTCAGGGCTTGTTTGGTCGTAATCATAAGGTTTTGAAGCCTCTGACGTTTTGCCTGAGACTTCATCTGGCACCCTCAAAGGTCGGCTTGAAAACTACAAATCAAATATGATATAAACAATGGTTGTGAAAGCCTAAGTCATTATATATGTTATGTTTACTTTACTTCCCATCATTAATTTAAATATCATTATATATTGTCTAATAAATTAGTGTTATTAAATTATGTAGATAGGAAATAACACTATGAGGTTTTTTTAATATTGTTTATTTTTTATTATTTCACTCACCTCATACTTCATAATTCATAGCAGACCCTGGTGTTTCTTCACATATTTTGTGACATTGTCAATGCTGCGTCACGTTCACAACTGACGTCCAACGGCCTTCTATCCTGCAGACTGACCTCCGCGCCATCTGGTGGCCGACCGAAGAATTTCCAAATCAGTCCTCTTTCTTTATAACCGGGTATTTCAAAATTCATAGTTGTATTTTCATTCTTGCATATGTAAATTTTTTCCCAAATTGTGAGTTCCTTCGGTTTTTTCCAATTGTTTAAGTAATTTTGTTTTGGTTTCTATTCTATGTTTTTCTGACCAGGCATGTGCAGCTATTGCAGATTTTTCGGTTTCTCCTTCTTTCTCCATTTTTTAACATTTCTGAGGTGTTCTTTTAATCTTGTATTTAGATTCCTTTTTGTTTTTCCTATGTATATCTTTTCACAATCTTTACAATTAATTTGATAAATTGGAAAAACCGAAGGAACTCACAATTTGGGAAAAAATTTACATATGCAAGAATGAAAATACAACTATGAATTTTGAAATACCCGGTTATAAAGAAAGAGGACTGATTTGGAAATTCTTCGGTCGGCCACCAGATGGCGCGGAGGTCAGTCTGCAGGATAGAAGGCCGTTGGACGTCAGTTGTGAACGTGACGCAGCATTGACAATGTCACAAAATATGTGAAGAAACCCAGGGTCTGCTATGAATTATGAAGTATGAGGTGAGTGAAATAATAAAAAATAAACAAAATTAGTGTTAATTTACTGAAGGGTAAATTTTTCTAAATTCCGATCATACAAGCCCCTGGTATGCACAAGTATAACAAAGAGAACATTGAAATATGTATAAAATGTTCACTGCATGTCAAATCTGTTCATGTGTGTACGTTGCTAGAAAGAGGGACTTAGCTTTGATACTTTACTTAATACTTAATACAGGCTTTCCACTTTACAGCAGTTTGCCTTTGATCCCTGCTTTCCAGAGATTCCTATCTTCCCATTGTCCATCTTCCATACCCCTCTTCATCATGGCATCATATATTCCCTCATACCATGCTCTTCTACTACTTCTCCTTCTGCCTGGTACCATCCAATCCAACACCTGTTTAGGCCACTGGTCTTGCGGCATCCTTTGTACATGTCCATACCACTGTAGAGCTCTCTTTGTTATCCTATCGATAACAGTTTCTTGTGCATCCATTTCTTGTCTGATATATGTATTTCGAATATGTTGTAGCCTGGATATTCTCATACTTCTCCGTAATCCATCCATTTCTGTCGCCAAGATTCTTTTCTGCATACTTTCATTTATTGTCCAGCTTTTTGATCCATATGTAAGTATACTTTCTATTATTGTCTGTATAATCCCTTTTTTTGTTTTTCTGGTCAAATTTCTTCCATAAAAGACCATTCAGGGATCTAATCGCCTTTCTTGCACAATTTACTCTGTTAATGTTAATAATCTCTTTTCACAAGTACCAGATTTATCTATTATAGATCCAAGATATTTAAATTCTTCATCGCGTTTAATTATATTATTTATTTGTAGATCTTCTGAATTTCCTCCGATTAACATATATTCTGTTTTAATATAATTTATCTTCAGTCCACCTACCTCAAATGCATTGACCAACTTTCTGATCATATATTCTATATCTTCTTTATCTTGTCCTATTATAATCTGGTCATCAGCGAATAATAAATGTGTGCAGTAAATGGCCATTAATGTCAATTCCCATTCCCCTACATGACTTATTATTCCATTTCATTAATACATCTTCTAAATATATCTTGAACAATGTTGATGATATCCCGCATCCTTGTCTTAATCCTTTTGTTATATTAAATTCTGAGGATATTCTATTTCCAACCTTAATACTTGCTTTACAATTATACATTCTGTTTATAAAATGTATGAGAGATTTAGATATTCCAAACTTCTCCATTGCCATTGCTTTGATAGGTAGTCAAATTCCATGTCTAACTATGTACCTTAGATTTCTTTTGAATAACATCTGAAAAATTTATCACATTCAATTTCAGTCTGTATGAACACTTAATTTTTACTGATTTTTAAGAGATTATCATAATTGGTTTTCTTCTTACTCATCATCATTTGACCCTTAATGCCATTATGCATTATCCTGCGCCATAGGTGAGTGGTTAAGGCAAGATGCCTTGGCATAGAACTGTGGAACTTCTGCTGCTTCGAGTCTCAATTGGGGAAGAAATTTTTTCATGGGATTTTGGCCAGTATGAGATAAGTGCCCACCCAGCATCGTGAGGAATTTAGGTAGCTATAATAAGTAGTGGCTCCAGATTAAAAAAAAAAAAAAAAGCAGCTGTAATGGGTGGGAAACCTGACATGCTGACCACATGTCACCGCTTACACTGGCTGTATCATTGTCTACCTCTGTGATCAACACATGTGGATGTGAGGCCGGCTGGTAGGCCAAGTGCCTTCAAAGTATGTCATGCCATATAGTTTTTGCCATTAGGCATCAGGTCCACCTTGAACCACCCAATTCTTCCATCTGCTTCTATTCCTGCACATTCTTCTCATTTCTGCCATTGTTTTGCCTTGTATTTGTCCTATTCTGTCATTGTATTTTCCCATTTAATTCTAGGTTTTGCCCATCCAATTCTTCCCTTGTTCTCATTCCATTACTTGTATGGGTTTTCTTTCCTCTGAATATGGCATACAAGCTCAAACCATTTCATTTGCCTCTCCTCAGTGCTTTCTATAGCTTTCAGTGCAAACGAAGACAGGTCAGGTGGATCTGGCACATCATGGAAGTACAAATTCAGCCTCGTTCAAAGTACAATAGTTGCAGCATTATGACGTAGATGTGCAGAACTTACATAAACACTTCTGCCTTCCGTCATGCATTTTACTGTAGATTGTCTTTTCCTGCTTCTTTTCTCTTACTCTGTCATTTCTTATTTAATCTCATCACATCTTTCTTATTGTTCTTCTTAAGTATTTCGTATCTATTGTTGTTAGTTTACTTTGATGTTTATCTAATAGTGGCTTTTTTTAAAGTAAAAAATCTCTTGCCACTTACATTTATCTGCTTTCCTACCTCTGTGTGTTTTAGCAACATCTGTGATGTGTTTAATGTTATTCTGTATATTATTACATTTATTATTTTATTCTGTATTTTGATGTCCCTGCCATTGTTGACTGCACAACAGTATGTTGTAGTTTATTAATTTTGTGTTTACAAGGGGACACTTGACTGTGAAAAAGTAAGAGGTTTAACACCCAATTGAAACAATAATATACATGGATGAAAGTCAGTCCTCATGGTCTAGTGGATACCTTGCTTGCATCTGGTTCCAAGATTCAAACCAGGTTGGGGTTATTGGATTTTTAAGGGTGTAAAAATCCTCTTCCTTTGGAAGAGAAGTAAAACTTTGGGTTTGAGGTGTAGATTTATAGAATATAAAAGAATCCCAGGCCTGAAATAAGAGGCCTCTTTATCAAAATTTGTTAACTTTTCATACCAGAATTTCAGATGTAATAATGAGTTGACCTGTTAAACAACATTGTTAAATAAAACACTATCTAACTATTAAATGACAAAGTTTTAGTAATATTTTTATTCTTTTATTATTATTATTATTATTATTATTATTATTATTATTATTATTATTATTATTATTATTATTATTATTAAGTAACTAGCTAAACCTGGCCATGCTTTATTGTGGTTCAATGATAAGAAATTAATGGGAAAGTAAATAAAAGTATTTTAGTGAACATAGAATCAAAGGGAAAACACTTCATTTATTTCAATACCCTGCCTTGCATTGCTGTGGTCATGCGGATTAAAATGAGATGAACATTTTTTTTCTCAGAAAATCTTTTTTTGTTGTAAAGCTAGTAAATTGACTACATTTTTTGTTTGTCCATTTTCTGCATAAACATAAAGATCAGATGGTTTACCGACTCTGGAGCATGCAGCATGTAATTGGCCATGAGGGAAGCAATCACTTTTTAAATTCAAACTGCACATTTGCAAAGAGTTTACCCTTGTGATTTATTGATAATCATAGTGAATTCAAGACATACTGAAAATTGAAGTCGTTTGAATTTGAATATGAACGTTTTCAAATGGAATATTGTGTAATAATTTCAAGTCAATCAACCGACAATTTTTTGTGTTTTGTGAGCACAAACGTATGCAGGCTGAATTTCTTACATAAAGATTTTATTTATTTTTCTGGAAGGAAAAAATACAATTTTGTAAAAGATTATTAAAAATAAATTAATTTGTGCAGAATTTTTGTCCTAAAGAAAGAAAATAATTATTACGTTGTTTTACAAATTGCTAACCACTTATTAGAAATCCATTTTAGTTTCTAGTGTGTATCACAGTTATTTATTATTTTATTGAACTATGCTCTTAAGTGCATGAGATCTAAGTATGTGATTGACAATTAAATAAATATTTTTAATACTTCACCTCATATCCTTTATTCTTCTAGACTGCCGTTTCGGAGCTATATCTCCATTATCAGTAGTCTCTCGTTGACCAATGTTCTGTCGTTTCTTGGCGGTTTTCTTCTTCCTTCTATTGGTGGAGCAGTGAACCTCTGGATCAGATCAAAATTTGCAGGAATTTCAAAATTCATGATTTTTTCTTTCGTGTTATTTTTGGATGTGGATTTTTAAAAAAATGGATTGACAGCTTATATATATTTGGTTGCTGAACGTTTTATTATCTAATTCAAGGGACTTATGACTGAATGTTGACATCATCCCTGTATCATATCTTGTAGTGAGACACACTTTTGGACATTGAAAAGAGATAACCAGCAAGTTTATAAATGTGTGTGAAAGAGCTGACAAATTTTGATCAGAGCCCTCTTTTTTTATATGCTTGAGGTTATTTTATGTGCCATAAATTTACAACATGGGACCCACAGCTTGAGTTCCCCCATACTCAGAATTTATTTGCCCTGAAAAGTATGTTACCTCATCTGAAAATAAACTAACAAATCTGACAAGGGAACTGTCAAAACCTACCTTGAAATTTCTCTCAGAGAAGCGTTGTGATGTACCACGGCCATGTCCAAATAAATTATCTACTGTTTTTAACTGTAATGCACTAAAATCCAGCACCAATCTCTCATTTAAGTTATAGGGAAGAAATACAACTCTTGAATTGGTAGATTGGATAACTCTCATTACCTGCCATGTGCACCGTGTCCTGTCCCTATCGACTCCACTCTTACTCATGCAGGTAATCCATCTGCTTCGTACAGAGGGTTGCCATTGCTGGATTCTGGATTTGATTTCTGTGCCTTGCAGTTAAAAATGGCAGATAATTTTTTGGGCATAGTCTTGGTATATCACAATGCTTTTTTGGAAGAAATTTCAAGGCAGGTTTCAGAATATGAGGTGAGGTATAAAGAATTTTAATTTAAATCTTAAATTATATGTCATAGTGATTTTTTCTATAAAAGTTAAATTGAGTTAGAATTTAACACCTTACCTCACAATTGTAGATTTCTCGAATATAATATCTTCAGTTCCATCCAACTCATTCTCTTTCATTCGAGGAATCTACAATTATGTTGTATTAATTAAATAGAATTTACTATTCAAGTAAGAATGTATATAACAACTCTAGTATATGATGAAGTGTTAAGTTTGTTCTGAAGATGTGTTTGGTGATGGCTGCAAAGTCTGTGTTAAATGCTCATGTTATAATGGCCTAACAAAAAGTTAAACTTCCCACAATCAGGAACTGCCTTAATTCAAAGCTTCCAAAATTAATTACTGTGCTTCTGTGTATGTCGACCAAGTCTCCTCGTGTGGCACTGACTAGCAACCCCCTCTCACATCTCTCAAGGCTGCAGTTTTCCATTATTTCCTGTACTTTCTTCATATTAAAAACACACATACATATAAAAGGACTCGGTCCTATTCCACATAATATTGAAATTGAGGTATAAGACTTTCTAAACCAAAAAAGTATCAATGAAACAAAAAAATCTTTAAAAAAACATAGTGAATTACTCTTCAATCTGTTGAGAAAACTTTACAGTTAACCAATTCGCCTCAGAAGATGAGGTACACTTGCTTAACTCTGCCTCTTATATATTTTCCAATATTTTGTACATCTCTTGGCAGGGCAATATTTTATTAATTGGCATAACAGATTCACTCCTCCGTTGTCCAGCTTTTGTAGAAGAGACCAGCCTTTCTGCTAAATATTGGAGTGCAAGAGAGCAAATGATTTCATTATCAAGTGCTCGACATTAGATACCAACCAACCAACCATATTTTGTTAGTATTTATCAATAGTAAAGGTACGTGTATTGGCCCTCACCCTTACTGTGATCTCAAGTACCGTTATATTTTGTTCGTTTTGAATATCTGAAATAAGACATTGTAATTTACGGTGACTTAAATCCTGTTCCTGGAGAAATGCATTGAGCATTTAAACCTGAAGCAAATGGATTAATGAATGAGTTGGAGAAAATGCTTTAACATCTCCCCTCGTAAAGTTGCACGTCTTCATGATACTGGTTTCAAAAGTAATACTATACTTATGAAACCAGTATTGTGAAGACATGCACTTTTATGAGGTGATATGTTAAAACATTTTCTCCAACTCATTCATTAATGTAGATACCTCATAGTGTTTTCCACTGTAATTTTAATTAATAACTTCACAGTACTTGAACAGTGAGAAGAATTAATACTCGGGCTCTGTAGATGGCCATATCTCAATTTTTTATATTATGTAGCACAGGACTATCAGGTCCCAAGCCCTTCATATATTTTTCAGGTTATTCTTCACATATTTCTGCTATCATTTATGTGCATTTGTTGTTTTTCTTTAAATTACAGTTGACTTCCCCAGATTTCTCTTTCATTCTGTAAATTTCTTGAAAAGACGTAAATATTTTGATGCACATATTTTAGTTTTTTTTATGCCAGTTAATAGAAATTTGAATTTTTTTTTTCCAAATTTGTATTTAGTTCATAATATGGAGGGGGCACGCCATAGCGTAGTGGTTAAGGCACTGAGCTACAAGCCGGAGGGTCGAGGGTTCAAGTCCCGTTGGGGTCAGGATTTTTAAACTGACCCAAACCCTCTGGCTGCACTATGGTCCTGGGGTCGACTCAGCCTCTAACTGAAATGAGTACCAGACGCTTGTTCTGGGGTAAAGGCGGCCGAAATGCAGGGCTGACAAACCGGCTGACATAAAGTGCCGATTGTCTAGAAAAAGTGGGAGCCTTAACCTCCTACTACCCCAAGGGCCTCCTGAGGCCTGTTGTGGGATCACTTTACCTTTACCTTCATAATATGGAAATTAATATGAATCCTCCTCAGTCTGTAGGTATCATATATGATACCTTGGGATTTTAATTTTTTCTCGCTTCGGGAATAACTCCAACTCACTGCGACCAGTGGTATCATATTCAATACCTTTAGAGTTTCAAGCTCATTATTTATTTCCAGCTGCACACTATAGATGGCAGCATCAGTTAAAGGGCAAAAATTTGGTTGAAACCAAAGGTATCATATATAATACTTTGCCTAAAACCCCCTTAATTGTCCCCCTAAAAATCAATTTTTTTTTGTTTTTTTTTTGGAAATTTATGCTATTTTGACCCCTAGGAACACATTAAATGTGAAATTAAAATTATAATGGACAAAATCTCAATTCTGGACCCCCATAAAAACCCTTCCAAAAAAAAATTCAATTTGCCCCCCTCTCCCCAAAAAATGTTATTTGGTTCCCTAGAAATCTATTAAAACACAAAAATGAGACTATATCTTTTTATAAATAAATAGTAGCTTTGTAATAAATAAGGTGAGCCTGTTGCAAATTATCTCACAAAAGTTGAGTTCTTTTAGGACATGTTTCATCTTCATTCTTGTCCAGACTGTTGTTTTTTGACAAGCTGAAGACGAAACACATGTTTTGAAACATGTCCTAAAATAACTCAACTTCTATGAGGTAAGATGCAACAGACTCACCTTATTTATTAAGAAAAACCTCATAATGTTACTTCCTGTTATAATTTCTATAATAAATAGTAACTATTTTACCTGGCAGAGTTAAGACCTTAAAGCCTTGTCTACCACTCAAAGAGGTTAGACAAAAAATACAAAAATTACTTTTTTACATTTGAAGAGAAAAATGATAGGCTCAGACTGGGATTTGAATCCAGGACCTTTGGCTTTCTATGCCAATGCTCTACCAACTGAGCTACCTGAGCACTGGTTGAGCATTGGTATAGAAAGCCAAAGGTCCTGGGTTCAAACCCCAGTCTGAGCGTATAATTTTTCTCTTCAAATGTAATTTGTGCTTCAGTGAGATTTTTAATTAAAAATAAAAACGACACAAACATTACCATTATTACATCTAAATTACAAATTACATTAAACTTTTTTTCGGGACTGAAGAGGACAGATAAGCCATCTGTAAATAATAGTTAACACAACTAAAAAAAAGTTTTCTGTCTTGAACCCTGGATCTCTGATTTTGTACGTCAGTATGATACCAATTACACCAAAATAACTAACTCATAATAACCAATTACACCATTCTAGACACAATAAGAACGTCAACATTTCTTTACACTTAATACAATTCTTGTTCATTTGAAGGCCAACAGCTGTCGCTACCAACGTGCCAACTGACGTCGTTTATTCAGAAGTACTTTTATTGAGAATTTATACATTACTTTTGAACAGTGAAGCTTCATATTTTGAAATTTCTTTGTATCTCTATCTAACTAAGCTTTAGTTTACAAATGTCTGCAGCCTTGTGAGAAAGAAACTCAAAATAAAGTGCAATCAGTGTTTTCTGTTACTCTTTAAACAAGTGTAGTTAAGAGATTTCAGTAGATTATATGTTGTGCATCAGCAGTCATTTTTGTGTTGGAAGTTACAAAGTCTTTTGCAACAATAGATCTTCCATTTGATAACAGTACTGGTTATCTGTTTTCACTTTCATAACAAATGTACAATTATCACTTTGTTTTTTGTTTTTGTATAAACTTTTTTAAATAAAGTGATTGTCTACATCTCATATTGCAAAACAAGGATAATGACATCATATTGTTCCTTTGTATCCTAGAGCACATTGACTAAGCTTTATTTTAATTCAGTCTCGTTGCTATTTATTAAAATAAAATGCAATTTTACTTATAGAATTTATTCTCAATCATGATTTTTGGATTCAGCAAGCTATGCTGGAAATTATCTTTAAAGAAAATTTCGTATATTCATTGTTACATATTTTATAAAATTGAGGTTATGGCTGGAAAAAATTGAACATAAACAGAAATCATGTTTTGAGATATATTTCAAAGTTTAGTTTTATCCTCAGGGTAATAAAATTAAATATATTTATTTTTTTTTCAGAAAAAGAAATGCATTTATTTTTATTCTTTATAGGTAAAACTAAATTTTATACTTCAAAACATTGTTTCAGCTTACAATTCCTTTTTCCCCCAATACTACCTCAGTTACAATAATAAATAAATGTAATAGTAATACATATTATATAATTATGGTTTTAAAACACCGTATTTAAGTAAATTAAGGCAGAAATATTACTTAATCAATTGAGTTGGTGTTTACTTGATGAAATCCATATTCATTAATTAAATAAAAATAAAACACAGTTTTATTTGTTTTTTCATATTTATTAAGATATAATTCAGTTACAGTGTACCAAAACAGCTGTAATTGAATTATATCTTAATAAATATGAAAATAAAATAAAACTGTAAGTTTTATTTTTATTTAATTAATAGAAATATTACTTACTATTAATAGTTAAACAATGATTTTGATCAGGACAATACCACAAGGTTCCATGGTGTAATTGAGTGTTTTAAGGCATGAGCCTTGGTGCAGAACTATGGGATTTGCAGGTGGTTTGAGTCCCCATGCAGGAAGAAATTTTTTAATAGAATTTGGCCAGTATGGGACTGGTGCCACCCAGCATCATGAGGAATTTGTTTAGCTACAATAAGTAGCGGCTCCATGCTGAGAAAACCAAATATATATAGGCTGGATTTTTGACATGTCACCCCTATACTAGCTGGATGAACATCTACCTCTATTTTTTAATCAAAATTAAAGTGGAAAATAACACTATAAGGTATTTTCAGTTTATAAATTAGTTGGAGAACGTTTTTACATCTCACCTCATAAAGTCAAATTCCAACTGAGTTGGAGTTTGACTGAGGTAAAATAACCAGTATTGTGAAAACACGGAACATTATGAGGTGAAATATAAAAACATTTTCTCCAACTCATTTGTAAAAAATAAAATAAAAATTCATGTATATGATTAACGGCAAGTGGCTAGGATGCCAAGGGCTTTCTGAACCTGTGCCATGGAGTAGGAGAAACTGCTTGTAGGAAAACCAGAGGGAAAATGCCCAGTTGGTAGACCAAGAATGAGGTGGGAGAATAACATCCATGATTTGAGGGAAGTAGATTATACAGGGGATGATTGGAAAACATTAGCCCAGACTAGGATTTATGGAGAGCTTATGTCCGTGTGGCCATGAACCTATAGGTTCAATAGAGCCAGATAGTTCACAATTGAAGCTTAGCAATGGGAGTGAATTGTCCAAAGACATGAAAACTTGCACGGTATTTTAAAAGACTATTTAGTGAATAAAACTTTTAACAAAGTATATTAAAAAATGGAAATAAGTTATGTATTTAATATTATTTAATTGAATTTATTGTGTAACAATGTTTTGATAAAAACGGCCTTCTGTGTTCTGTAGCTTACAAATCATAAACATCTACAAACATTTTTTGATGTTATTTTTAAATTAACATTTTCCAGAATCGGACTTGGTTTTATTTTAGAAAGAAAAATTAACGCTCGGACCAGGATTCGAGTCAGAGATCCGGGGTTCAAATCCTGGTCCAAGCATTAATTTTTTTTTCTAAAATAAAACTATGTACAAACATATTTGACAATTTCTACTAAATTGCATTTCAAATCTGGCAAATTAATTTAAAAAATATTTCAGTGATAGTTGATCATTATTTGTGTAGACAAAGACTGTAAATTGCACTGGTCAGTATTCAATGCTTTTATCCGACCAAAAATAGTTTATTGAACAAATATCCTAACATGAAATCAGTTTGATTCATAATCATCAATAAAAATCCATGACACGATAGGATTAGAAGGCCCTTGGCCTACCAGCCGACTGCTGGCCTCACATCCACATGTGTTAGTCACAGAGGTGGATGATCATCCATCCTGTATCAGGGTGACATATGGTACATTTTGGGTCCCCACAGCTGGTTTTCGCAACTTGGAGCAGCTGCTTATAGTAGCTACCCAAAGTCCTCATGATGCTGGGTAGGCACCAGTCACATACTTGTCCAAATTCCACGAGAAAATATCTTTCCCAATGGGGATTCAAAACAGCACAAGTCCATAACTGTGCAAATAAGACAAAAAGAAAATAAAAAAAATTAAATACCTCAATAAACCCATCTCTAAAATTAAATGTTTGGTATAAAATCCAAGGCATTATGCCTTAAACGCTCGTCTGTGGCGTGGGACAATACTCAATAACTAATATGTTATTTTTCATGGTCAAAGTCACAATGATAAATTATTCTGGCCCGTGAGCGAGAGACTTGGAAGTTCCCTGATAGTCTCCATCTAGCATCCTAAAGGGTTGGCTCGAAAATTATATCTGGCTTCTGATTGTTCAGTTGCTGGTCCATGGAGCTTATTGTACCATGTTTGCAACTGGTGTATTTTTAGTACTGGCACCCAACCCAGGTTCTATTTTTCTGGTTTCTTTCCAGCTGAAATTGAGATATTTGAATATTTCAATGGCTTCTCAGTGAAGTAATGCAGTACTAAGGTCATGGACCATGTCGTATGGACATACTGGCCAACAGCACACGTTACTACACCCAACTATATTGTCATTTGGGGTGTGGAGGGATAAAGAAGCAATGTGATGTTACCAAGAAGCTGTTTTTTAATAGAAAAAATAAATCTTAATTTTTCAGTATTATCTTTGTTTTTATTTCCTGAAAACATTTTTACAACTTAAAAAATGCTAGAAATATTGCACATCCATAATATAATTACATAAAAAGTTTATATTTTATTAATATAATTATAAAATTACAAAATTAATTTATTCTAACGAAGTCAAACTATATTGAATTGCACAATACATTTTTCAGTGAAAGTAAACACTAAATTTAACTATAAGGAATAGATCTTGAAATGCTTGATATAATTATTTTCTAATAAAAATCACGGTGAATTTGAGACCCTTAGAAGTTAAGAGCTACAAGTGACAAATTGCTAATTTTGGAATTAAGTGTAGATTTTATTAGTTACAGCAGATACTATTCTGATACTAATGGATATAACTAAAATTTTGTCTGGTGCTGAAATCTAGTGGCTGAAAAGAAAACTGCTAAGACAATCACATATGGAGTGTCTCAATTTTGAACATAATTTACTCAAAACTGACCTTTTGTTAAATATACTCCTTGAATTCTAAGGATCTCAATTTTAGACATGGAATTTGGCCAGCTGGTAAGAGTTAAGCTCCTTTTTTATGCTATTTTAATGGACTCTGTCATAATTATGTGTATCAGGTGCTCATAGGTTCAGACAAAACATTTTATTCTCAAGAAGATTGGTCAAATTCTGTCTAAAGCTTAAGATATAAAATCTGTCTGTTCTCTTATACCCAAAAAAATATACTAAAGTCCATGTTTGGTCATTTAACATACAGTTCATACACAAACAAAATTCAGTACAATTACAAATCAATTGTAAGTATGTGTATGGACCGGTGTTAATTGAAGTTTAGCCAAATTTCTGGGTACAAGGGACTGTCCAGATTTAATGTGTTCAAAGTTTTTCATGTATTCAGATGATATGGAACTTTAAAGAATGGAAGAATTTTCAATGGTTCTATTTTTAATTTGCCATTTACATTCCATTCCATAGTAATTCTGCCCGAGGGCAGGTCTTTTACTGCTATCCTTTGCAGCTTTATTAGGGAATTATAAGTGTGGTAGCTTCCCATTGCTTTCCACACCGGTGATGGATGATGATGATGACAATAATAAGGTTCATGATGATGGCCAGATAATTTTCGGGGGCTGTTGGGCCCTAAGCGCCCTAACATTTGTCTTACAAGTTAGGAAAAATCCCGAAAAACCTCACCCAGGAGTCTGTCCCGACCGGGAATTGAACATGGGCTTGCTGTGTGACAAGGCAGTATGCTACCTCGAGACCACAGTGATGGACTTAATTTACATTGAGGGACAAATTAATATTTCATAAAACTTACGTTAAGAATTAATATTATTAGGCTTTCAAATTAATAAAATTGAAATGAGTTTTGTACATCTCACCTCACGCACTCCATGTTCTTCACAGCACAGGACTGTGGAGGAACAGTTGTTCCTATCTTCAACCATCTTTTCAACTATTAAATTTTTGCCTTCACCATCATCTTCTAAACTGCCATCTAGTGTTGATTTGATAAACTTTGAGATTAAATATCGCTCACCAGAAACTTCAAAATTCATCATCATCATCCATGCAAGTTTTAGGCCGTGTGGCCTGTTACGGTCTCAAAGAGGAATTTTCCATCCAGCGCTTTTTTGGACGTCCCAGTGATCTTTTGCCTTGGGGGCAGTAGCGAAGTATGGCTTTTGGAATTCTATGAGACGGCATTAATTGAAGATGGGATTTCCAGTTGTTCTGGTAGTTTTGTATATGGTGAAGAATGGGTATCCAACTCTTCCATAATTTCCTCATTTCTTTTATGGTCCCACTTTGTGTAGCCTGCTGTACGGTGCATAAATTGCATCTCATTTGCTGTTATGCGGCTTTCATCTCATCTTCGTATTGTCCATGCTTAATTATCGTATCTTAATACTGGGAACCCCACAATAATACCCCTCTGGGCCAGCAACCCATTGGGCGAAAAAATTTACATTTGCTTTCAAGACTCAAACTTCAAAATTCATGGATCTAAATTTGTTCTTCTGAATGTATATCTTTTTCCAAACTGTTAATTCCAAGAGTTTCGTCAAATGTTTCAAAAGTTTAGTTTCTTTTTCAATTTTATGATTCTTTAGCAAATTATGAGCTGTAATTGCCAATTTTTTTAATTTATCGGAGACATTTTGTTTTCATGGTTTCGTGAAAAGCACAAAATTTATGAGGTGAGTTTTTCAAAATATTTTTTCCGATAAATGTTAAATGATTATTACCTCATGTTTACTCCCCAACATTAATTTTAAATTCACCATTTTTAATATTTCTAAAGTGTTCATTTTTGTGCGTGTGTCCAAGTTACTTTTTGTTTCTGCTATGTATACTGGTAGTTTAAGATGATGGTGAAAGGCGAAAATTCAACAGTTGAAAATATGGCTGAAGATACGAATTTGTCATTTGGTGTGTATAATTAAAATAATTGTTAGGGTTAGAAGTGAATAAATAGCAATGTAAGTGAGAAGTGATACATTAAATATGTAAGATCAAAAATAAGCTTCACTTGCTATAAATGTGGTGTGATTCCCATTAAAGTCTTCTTCTTGAAGAAGCCACTAGAAGCGTGTGTGTGGAATGAGAAGTTCATAGCCTCGGTGCATGGAAATTCATGTAATAAAGGAGAGAAATAACATGCATTTGAATTGGAATGGCTGGTACAACCAGTGACATTTGGTTCAAATCCCAATTCAGGCGTATATTTTTTCTATTAAGAAAAATGGATTGACTGTTTCTGAAACCATGAACCTGTGATGTGAAGAACACAGAGTGTTTGAGATGAGATGTACAACTCATTTTAATTTTATTAACAAATTAATGTCATCCGCTGTGGTCTCAATGTAGCATGCTGCCTTGTCACTTAGCGGGCCCGGGTTCATTTCCCAGTTGGGTCAGGTTCTTGGATGAGGTGTTTTTCCTCATCTATAAGACATGTCAAAGCCTAGGGCCCAACGGTTTCCAAAAATCATTGGCCATCGTCATTATCGCCCTTATCATTTCACCATTGTGGAAAGCAACGGGAAGCGATCACACCTATAATTCCCTAGCAAAGCGTAGCATGAAAGTGCTATGATTGCAGTGAAAGACCTGCCCTAGGGCAGAACACTATAGAACAGAACAAATTAATATTTTAAGAGAAAAATTTACCCCTAAACTGGAATTTCAACTTTGGGCAAATCTGAGTTTTGACATATGTTTTGTTTTTCTTAAAATATTAATTTGTTGTTCAACATAAGTGAGAAATTTAAAATCAAAACTTTGAAAATATAGACTTTACTATGTAAAAAGTAGAGTTAAATATAAAATGAACATTAAAATGGAAGTGTTGTTGCAGTAGATTTTTGTAATATGGAAGTGTTGCAGAAGATAATTTGATGTTACAATACACAGGTTAATTGCAATATGAATATAAAAGACACCAAGTTCTTACTGAAATGAGTATGATTAGATTAGTGCAGTTTGTAGATATGTGTCAGATAATGTAGTCTCTGTAAATATAAACATAAATTATTTGTTTTTACAATTGCAGTGGTGGGTTTATAAGCTATGTAAGTTTATCTTTTCTTTCACTTGCTCTTAACAAGTTTCCAACTCTCAGCATTTAAATTTATTGAATAAGCAACTGTGGTTATTCATTTGCCCTCCGCCTTGGGGAACTGAGTTCATGTCTTAGCCTCTCCTTGTGGGGTCTTTATTAAACAACTCAGCGCCAAGGTAGATTTTTCTGGGTTTCTCTCTTTTTCTCTGCCAAAAATCTCATTTCTTCATACTCATGTTATCCATTTCATTTCATATGTTCCTGTAATGTTGCGACAGGCTTTCAGACAAAATCCATGTATGTCACAGATCATCAAAAATAGAGGCTTATATCTAATCTCAGCACTTGTCCTGACATTATGCCACAGAGCCGCCTTCTCTTTCTAATTACCTGCCATAATTGCTATTTTTTGTTAATTTACAGTTAAAATTCAAGTCATGTTCTGTATTCAAAATATATGTGCAACAACAAAACTACAAGATCAGACTACAAGCAGTCCGTTCACTTGTCTTGGTTTTTATCCATCATACAGTTTGTTATATTTAGATTATTAAACGAAAGTTTGGATACTTGGTGCAAATGAAAGTAAAGATGGTGAGTTTCTGCTGAATGTTGTGTGATTAATTTGGAAACTCCAATGCAGCTATGTAGGAGTTATTTCCTACATTCGCTGTGCTAGTGGATTGTGTCTTTGTTTCAAGTTGATTTGTTTATTATAAACTATAAACTCTCCTAGTTTTTGTAAATGTTTTTACTCATTTTGTGCAAAATGTGTAAATTTATTATACATATGAATGTTAGATCGAAGCTAACCATTCCTTCTGTCTCACTCCAATTCTCCTGCTGACACTGTGCTGCCACTGCTTTTTTAAATCCAAAATATGACAAAAATATCTCCCTACGACAATGTAAATCATGATATAACCTTTAGCATATAAAATAACTATAAATAATTTTCAAAATTTAATGAAGAATTTAGAATTAATTATGTATATATCTAATACTCTAAAGTTTGACAATGAATATCTTTTGTCACTTCCTAAAATCTGAAAATTATTTATTTTAAAGTTCAAAATGATTCATATTCATATCTTTCTCTTTTGAGCTCAAAATGTGCATTTTGCATGCTTCAGTTATTGAGCTACAAATACAATTTAGTATTTTGAGCTCAAAATAAAATTTAGTTGTACTGTTATAGGAAATATCAGTATAAGGTATAATTTATGGCGGTGAATGCTGGACATTTAGTAGAGATAATAAAGAAAGACTGAGAATCTTTGAAAGGAAAATCCTGAGGGGGATCCTGGGACCCCTAAATGATCGTGGAGTATGGCAGATTAGATATAACGATGAAATCTAAAATTTGTACTCAGACCCAGATATTGTAAATGTTATTAAAATTGGCATACTGAGATGGGTGAGAGTGGAGGAGGAGAATATCACTAGGAAGCTTACACTATTGAGACCAAATGGAGGAAGAAGAAGAGGAAGACCAAAGCTGAGATGGATGGATGAGTAGAGGAGGACCACCAAAAACTCGTGGTCTGGGGATGGAGGTGGGCATTGGACAGGGATGAGTGGAGGAGTGTCTAAACAGTAGCCAGGGCCCACAAAGGGTTGTAGAGTTAAAAGAAGAAGATGAAGGTATAATTTAAAATTTAAAATAAATTTTGTTTACTTCACCTCATATCCCATCTTCTAATTATACCGGTTTCAAAACCTAGGCAGTTTCTTTATCAGTAATTTCATGATTAATGTTCTGTGATCCAAGAGCTTTGCTTCTTACTCCATCTCTTGATGGACTGGTGTACCTTCAAATCAAATCAACTTCCCCAGGAATTTCAAAATTCATTAATTTTCTTTCTTGTTCTTTTTTTTTAATGTGGAACAATTTTGGTTTAATAAAACAAACAGAAAAACCAAGAGAGATCAAGGTTTGGGAAAAAAGAAGTCCATATTAAAAAAAAAAGAAAGAAAAATTATTTATTTTGAAATTCCTGGGGAAGTTGATTTGATTCAGAGGTTCATCGGTCCACCAACTCATGGAGTAAGAAGCAATGCTTCTGGACGGCAGAACATCGGTTGTGAAATTACTGATGATGAAACCACCTAGGTTTTGAAACTGGTCTAATTTGAAGACGGGATATGAGGTGAGGTGAACTTCGATTTAAATTTTAGAATGTAGCATTACAGATACTTCAATTTTATCTCTGTTCAAGCATTTTAAATGACTATTTAACTCATGCCCCAAATGGGAGTCAATGACCAATCACGTTTCAATGATTTCTGTTTTACAACCAATCAGAATCGTGTTTCACCAAATATTTATCAGTGTTATGATTACCATATTAAAGAAAGCTCCTCCTTACAATATTGCGTTCCTTTGGCAATAAATAGTATGATCTGGTTGCAGTGATAAACAAATGAAGCAGTAGAAGCGTACCTATCGTTTCTCATTTGTTTTCAAACATCGCCGTTTACATTAAATATATAAATATTTTAAAATAACTATAGTTAAATAATGATTTGTGAGTAAACAGCTTAATTTTATTCGTTAAATAGTCCTAACAAATGCCACTCTTGATTTCCAAATTCTCTAGATAAATTGGAAATCACTCGTGGCATTACTTATGATAAATGATAATTGAATGAATCACACCATATTAAACTCTGGAATGGTTTCCAAAGGAACATTCCTTTCATTGTCAACTGATATGTTTGAAATAAGTCTGCTTTCTTAGCTAAACTTATCATACTGATTGATCACAAAGTTGATATAATTTGCTATCTAATTAATCTGTGTATTACCATAATCTTCTACGAATAACATAAAAAATTTCAAGCCTGAAATAAGAAGGCTTGAGCAATATTTGTTGATCATTTCACATCTGGTGTACAGAAACAGAAATATCAGGTTCAAATCCTGATTCATGTGTATTTTTCACTTGAAATAAAATTTGTCATTCATGATAAATTTAAGATAAAAATTAAGCTTCACTTGCTATAAATGGGGTGTGATTCCCATTAAAGTCTTCTTGTTAAAGAAGCCACTAGAAGTGTAGTGGAATGAAAAGTTCATACCTTGGTGCGCTGAAATTCATATAATAAAGGAGAGAGATTAATATGCATTTCAAATCGGAAGCCTGGTAGCTTAGTGGATAGAACACTGGTGTATAGAACCAGAGACATTGGGTTAAAATCATGATTCAGGCATATATTTTCTCTTCAAATAAAACATTTTTATCCAAAAATGTTTTTAAAAATTGGAATTATTGGATATGATTGTGCTCTACATAGAGCTATACATGTAGCATCTATTGATATTTCTCTATTTGTTCTTGGAGAGAGTGATTATGTCATCTTTGAAGAACAATCTTTTGTTTTGAATTTTGTTTCCAATATGAAAGATGGCTGTGTGAAGTTAAAATGTATATATTTTGTTTTTAATTACAAAACTGTAAACAGTTTACTTGTGTCCAGCAGTAATTTTATTTATTTTGTAAAATGTTTTAGTTATTTTTGACTATTATAAGTTAGCAAATTGCTTCCCTCTTCAATGTAATTTGTATTAAAAAGTTGGCTGTATGGATAGCAGGAGGATTAGAAAAAATATACTTATACAGTGATTTATGTTTGACTTGTTTTACACCATGCTTGTGAAGAAATGATGTTTAAAGCTCAGAATTTTGATCAGTGAAATATGAAGTGTACAGATTTTTTTGTTTATATGAATGATGTAATTTTTTTCCATGCATGTTTACTGTATGTAATATGTTTTATCACAGTATCTATCTAAAATGGTGTTCCAGCCCAATATTGGACCCTAGTTTCTCCTTTGTTAGAAGGTACTAAACCAGGTTAATTTAGTTATGCTTATTTCCCTACAGATGTCATGGAAGGTATGCGGTCAACATACCAACCCAATGAGACTTCTAGTTGGCAACTAAGGTATTACCAGGATGAAGGAAGTCAGTAAATTTTGCTTTGAGGCCTTTTCATTCAGGCTTAAGGATCTTTAGTGAGCCTGAAAAAAAAAATCTTCAGACTTGGGACCCATGGTTTTTAAAGTCGCTCCTGGAGGACTTGTTCCTTGGATTTTCTATCCTAAAAAAATCCATCAACCCTAGCCAGGTTTGAACCCATGACCCTTGGGAACAGAGTCTGCGGCCGACTCTTATCACAATATATCAGTAAAACTTTTATCTTATTTTCAGGCTTATATTATACATATACAGACTTCCTGTACCCAAATTTGTATAGCATTTCCCCCCCCCCCTATATTATTGTCTATTTTCTCAATCATATCGTACCATTTATATATTAAATTTGGGAATTTTTAACATTATGAGGTTCAATTAATAATAATTAAATGAATCGTGATTTTTTCTTACCTCATACATCTATGTTTCTTTAAACACAGCACTGCAGTATCGGCGACAGCTGACGATGACGACAAAGTGTCGCCGATACTGCAGTGCTGTGTTTAAAGAGACATAGATGTATGAGGTAAGAAAAAATCACGATTCATTTAATTATTACATATTGTACCAGCTGCATTCTGGTCATTATCTGTTGTATCTTCTGTATCGAATGACTAGGTCAATCTTTTCTTCTGCCCGATAGTTTCCATTCAAGAACCTGCTTCAGAATCCTTGTGTCCTTTATTCTTTTCATGTGTCTATACCATGACAGCTGTTTGTACTCGTATGCTATCTTCTTAATCAGGTCTCATGTCCCTGTTCTGGGGATTGAGTGTTGTGGGACAATCATTCCAGGTCTCCTGTTCTATCATGATCATCATCGCAGCAAAATGTATCATCAAGGATTAGACCTGCTGGGTTCCTGTTCCGATCTCATGTTTTAGAATAGTTTTCATCCATCTTTCACTGGGTCTTCCAACATTATCTCGTCCCTATGGGTTTTGTAAATGAAGAATCTGTTTTTGGATTCTATTGTTTAGCCATTGAATTGATGTGGTCCATCCATTCATCTCTGTAAGTATTTGTAATTCTAAATCTAATAGTTTGAATATATTTAGTTCTCTTCATCTATCCTCACTCCTCGCCTTTGAAGCCATTATTGTATATTATAACCTCATTTCTGACGATTCTTCTATTCTTTGTTTTTGGTTAAGACCCAGTGTTCGCGCATCCATATAGTAGTGTAGGAACTGCCATTGTTTTTATTAAAGTTTTTATAATTGTCTCCTCGCTATTTCCTTTGAGACTTGTTTTTGTGGTGCCACACATGTAATAATTTAATTTATGGTTTTCAATGTCTTCACTTTTTCTGTATGATTACATTGTTCCCAGATAATTACAATTGCCCACTTGTTCTATTATTTTATTCTCCTAATTTAATTTTTCCTCTTAGGTGGCTCATACCCGCGAAAAGCTAAAAACTTTTGTTTTTGTTTTCTATAATTTTCATCAAATTTTAAACCCCCACGCCTCTTTCTCTAAATTTTTCTTAACTTTTTTCTTCCGATCTCTCTGTCCTACCTGCCCCTTGTTTTCTTCTTCCCTATTTAATCTGATTTCCAGTGTTTGTCTCTGGTATCCTTCCAGTATTCCTCAAGTTAACATGGCTGTACCTCTTATTTGACTATCCTCCCCTCTCTGGTATCTTCTTTCCTAATCTCAGTTGTAGTGGTTGTCTTTGTACCCTTCCGATATTCATTTTTTTAACATTGTTATACTATCTTATTCTTCTATCCTCCATTTCATCTTGTATTTTATTCAGCTTCAATTTTTTATTTTTTTATTTTAGTATTTTGTATTCTGTCACTTCTATTTTTTCCAAACATGCTTCTTAAAACCTTCTCTCTCTTCCTTAAATTCTGCTTAAATCTGTCTTTGTTACTGTTCAGGTTTTGACTTCATAAATTAAAATAGGTTTAAAATATGTTTCATGATTTTTTTTTACAATTTAATGGTGTATCTTGATTCCACAATAGTCTTTTGATTAACCCTTTAGGTGCTGTGAGCCGATTAGATCGGCTCTGATGTTTCTGTCCATTACCTGCCAGACAATATACTTAAACTACTTTCAAAGCCGATCACATCGGCAGATTCGATTTAAATCTCTGACACAAGAGATTTTACCAGCGGCATGCAGAGGGTTAAATGATACAAATTGGCACTATTTTGTATCCTTATGTATTTGTGTTTTAAATATTGCCCTTTTATCAATATAACTTCCTAAATTGGACGATGTTATGCATCAACCAGCTAAGTGCCATTTTTTTTGAAGATTGATATTTTGATGCCATCTGTTACACTGGCTCATGAAGTAAGCATAAGCACACTTTTAGCGCCAAATCTTTAAATATAGCTAAAAAAATGTAAATGGCATCAGTCCTATCAGAGATTGTGTGTTTTACAACAAACGGCTATTCATAAAAGTTAATCTAAATTTTGTATCATCCAACTAGTTGCCAAATGTTACCGCACTTAAGATTGTTGATACATAACAGAGTATTGTTCTTTTGGTACTAGAGTTTAAAATGTAAAAAAAAAAAAAAAACTTTAAACACGTTTTTCTCAAAACTTACATAATGGCACATAGCTGGTTGATGAATAATACCATCCAATTGTATTATATAAAAAATTGAATCTTGTTCATTTGTTACCTAATCATTCTTGAATAATATTATTACTGCTGAATTCTATATTCAGTATTATGTTAATAGAAAGAAGAAATATTGTAGAATTTATGTAAACACTGAATAATATACATATGAGTGTAGCTCACAATCATGGTGCATTTGTTATTGAATGATACATTTGCTTGTACAGTACCAGTATGTGATAAAATATAAAACAGTGCAAAATATTTTGAAGGAATGGTTGTGTTTCTTTAAGCTGTAATAATTGTCTGTATATTGAGAAGAAACAAAGAGAATATTTACCCTGAAAGGGTTACATGTGTTACAGGAATATGTTCATTTGTTTCCAATTTTGTAATATTAAAGTAAAAATATGAATGTCTTTTTTTAAGTATATGTTATTTGATCTTATCCTGTCTAACCTGCCTTGCTTGCTGACTATCGGGGCCAGGGTTCATTACCTGTGGGGTTGAAATTTTTAATTGGAAAATTTAATTAATTTAATTGTAAAATTTTCAATCTCAGGATCAGGAGAGGTGGTGGTGTACAATTTTAATCACTAGATTGCACACCAGATTTCTGCATTAAATTGCATATATATCTGCAGTACATATGTTGAGGAGGCATATGGTACTGTTAATAGAAATTCATTTATCAGATAGGGATGTTAAGCCTGTGCCCCTTGGTGCTTTACGACAGGAGTATATCATGTGCTGGCACTGGGTTTCGCCTTCTCCCTTCTCTTCATCATTAGCCCTCATACAACACACTTGCACTACAGAAACACATGTTCATCCTACACTCCTTTCTGTACACAATACAAGAATATATCTTTTATGTAAAGGGGTCTGGCTAAGTAATGCATAAATTGAAAATGGATCACATTAATGCCATCTATCCATCCAGCGCAGAATCTAAAGCAGAAAAAGTGTGGTGTGTGGCATTAGAACACACCTGTTAACAACTTCTTAAATATTTATCTTGTCTTCCTTTAATTTAAGGAAATTGAACAAGGCAGGAAAAATTCTTGTTAGTATTTTCATATAAAAAGTAATGACATTTCTCAACATAACTTCTATAACAAGATTTTTGTCCCTATATATTTTCTTGTACTATCATGTCAAAATACTAATTGTATTATTCTTCTTCATCTATCTTCGTCATTCCATGTCTCCTCGTCTATCTATTCAATCCTCTTTTCCCTTCAGTCTTCTTTAACTTGTTCTTCCCATCTATACATAGCATTTTGGTCTTTGCCTCCTAGTCTAAATTCCAGAGCTTTTGTTGGTATCCTTCTAGTATTCAATCTTAATTTACTATCCTCCATGAGGAATTCTGCAACTTTGACTGTGTTGAAATGAAACTTAATATTTCGCAGTACAACAATTTGTAATGTAGCTGGGTGATCTGTGGAGAAATGCATTCAGTCATTAGATGGTTGGCTAACACCTAGGATAGTGAATAGTTATAATTACTATAGGTTTGTTATAGAAGTGATATTAAACATTATGGAATCTTCCTTTTCTCATACCAGCGATAAATGACATTCTTCAGTGAATGTTTACTTCAAAGATGGTTTCATCATCATCATCATCATCATGTAGCTGTTATGGAATAAACTCATGTATTGGGATTGTTTTGATCTCACTGAAGGTTCATGGTATGTCCTGTCATTTTTCTTCTTATTGGTTTAAAGGTTTTAAGAATCTTTCTGCTCACATGCGTTAGCCTCTTGAGTCATGTTTAGTTTTTCTTTGTGAGACGTGTCAATAGTGGTACCTATGTTAAATATCCTCTGCATTGGTTATGAGCCTATAGGAGGGCAAAAGTCCAGTGAGGACTTGCATGCAGAAATGTGCTTAATTAGCTGGTGGGATTCAGTTTTAAGGTGCCACTTTCTTCCCTGCCTGTTACAGTGTAACAGGTGTTATGACTTGGATGTGGAAATAGTTGTTTAAGCAGTCTGCTGACAGATTTGAAGAGGGTTTTCTCAGAATTTATCAAATACACATTTTGACAAAGTGCAACTGCTAAGATAGTTATATTATTTTTGGTCTGGACATCTTACCTCAATATTAATGTTGATTTGTTCTTGGACATGTTTCAAAACAATTCTCTGTTTTATCTTCAGCTTTCCCAGACTGGTTTTATTTATGTTGCATTATGTTGCACCACCTGGATGTCGATGTCAGCTCCATCCTGTGGTTGGCCAAAGAACCTCCAAACAAGGTCACCCTCCATCGGAATATCAAAATTCATAACTCTGTTTCTGTTCTTCTGAATATAAATTTTTCCCAATAGTCAGCTCGTTGTATTTTCTAACTGTTTTAATAATTTAGTGTCTGAATTTATATTATGTTTTTCAGACCAAACATGAGCAGCAACTGCAGATTTTTCAATTTCTCCATTTTTAATATTTCTTATGTGTTCTTTGGTTCTAATTTTTAGGTTTCTTTTTGTTTTCCCTATATATATCTTTCACAACCCATGCATTCAATTTGATATATTCCTGACTTTTTATTTTTATCAGTTTTTTCATTTTGTTGGTTTTTATTAGTTTATTTAAACTGTAGTTATTTTTGGTGCTAATTTAATATTAAACTTCTCAAATATATTTTGAAATTATTATGTACCCAGGGGTGATATGTGAATTTCCTATATTTTTTATAGGTGGTTCTTCTTTTTCAAGATTACTTCTGTTTATCATTTTTTTGTTTTTATACTTTTCTATCCTTTTATGTACCATTTTTTCATCAAACCCATTCTCTCTTGCTACTTTGATTATGTGTTTTTTCTCATGTTTGAAATCTTCTTCGTTTAAGGGTAAGTTTACCAATCTATTGAGTTAAACTATTAAATTCTGCTAATTTATGTCCAATTGGATTGAACCCTGTTGATTTTATAAAATTTTCCGTATGAGTTTCTTTCCTATGAATCCTGAATTCAATTTTTCTTTTTTCTTCGTTTCTGACCAAATTTAAGATCCAAAAAAGGTATTTGTTTATTGTCTTCTATTTCTTTGGTGAATTTAATGTTTGTACTCTGTAAATTTAATAGTTTTAGGGAATCTTCTACATGTTTTTCTTTAACAATACAAATTATATCATCAACATATCTACTCCAAAATTTAAACATTGTGGGATGTGCTTTGGTGATTTTACATTCAAAATCGCTCATAAATAAATTTGCCAGGAAAGGTGATAATGGGTTTCCCATTGAGAGCCCTGATTTTTGTCTATAGAAATTCCCATTGAATGTAAAAAACATTTGGTCAATGCATAACGCAGTTAATTTCAAATAATCTTCTTTGATCTCTCTGTCTATGTTGTTTTTTCTTAACCAATTGTTCAATATCTCCAATGCTAAGATAGTGTTGAACTTTGAACTATTTCAAGCAATTTTTTATATAAAAGTATGAGAATAAAATTTAGTTTCAAACAGTTATTGCTTTTAATTTCTTATATATATTTGAAATTTAGCATGGATAATAAAAATGTAATCAGCAAACTGAACACAGGAAGAAAATAAAGTAGGCCCTACCATAGTGGCAATATAAACCTAATAATTTAATTATGGTATTCTGAAGAAACAAAGAATTAAATTTATGATTAACAAAGAATGAATTTTATTGTGTATTTTTCTGCAAACAAATATATAATACCATTTTTTGATTGGATGATTCAGTTACTTAATAGTTTCATATTTATCATAATGGAATGACATGATTTTGGAGATTTTTTGCCAATATAAACATTTGATTTGCATCTTTCAAAACCTCAATAGGTTTAATTAAAATGATTTACTATGTAAATGTGTCCATCTTTGTGGTATGAAAGTTAGTATGTGGGACTAACAATCCAATAGTCCCAGTTTTCATTCTTGATCAAAGGCCATTAATTAATTTTTTTTTTTTGGTATGGCGTAGGGTCTAGAACATGGATCATACAGCTTTCTGAAGATAACTTAATAGCTATTTGATATGAAAAATATAGGTTACTGAAAGTAAGTGAGGGAATACATCAAGTTAACTACATGTTCTTCCCGTATGCCTTTAAGCTAGCCAGTGAGATCAACAATCATGGCAACCATTTCAGTCGGCCTTGGCTCTTTAGAATCTAATCTGTGTTTTAGAATTATGCCACGACTATGTAAATGTTTTACGAAGGGTTATTATTATTCCTCTACGGTTTTTACTATTACGTCATCAACGATCTTAAAATAACGGTATCGTCGATTTTTAAATAGCGGTGATTTTGTAGCAGTTCTATATGAAGTGGTGCATGTAGTGGATAATAAGTTATAATATAACTTATAGAATATATTATATTCTAATCTGTACTTAATATTTCATCTTTAAATAATGACTGATTAACGCCTTTTTAAATTTAATTATTTAAGGTGTGTACTCGATATTCCACATATAAATACATTTTTCCTGATATATCCGATTATTGTGTAGCCAGATAATTTTAGTAACATATAATAAATCGTGTTAAAAGTAGCTATGATTGTTACATGCCTTGAATGAACATTCGATAGGTAAGCGGTTAGAAATGTGCTGCAACCCGTTTTCTATCACAATGTTATCGACATCTTATTGAACGTAGCCAATTTGTTCCATTTTTTTTTGACATGGCGCGTAAAGTTCAGTTGTCGATTAAACCAGTCATTTTTTAGTGTAAAATGATGTATTAGTGCTACTGTTGTATAATAACCGTGTGATACAGTTTAATATGTGGATGTGTATAAAATAAGTGTTAGTGATGAATAACATCGAAGATTATCCACGAGGACAACCGATGGTAAGTAGATCCAATTTTCAGTCAGAAAATTTTAACTTGAAAATAACATAGAATATAATGCAGAATTTATCTTACATTTCTAGTGTGGTATAATTTTAATCATAGATTGATTCAGTAAATGCAATATATACATTGGAAGTATTTTTTTTTATTTCTTCTTGACGTCATAAAGGGCTACAGTAAACGTAAACATCCATTCAAACGTGGAAAATGGACCTATACAGCTATATTCTTTGTTATTCATTGAACTTGTGTCCATGAATAACCGACAGTGAACTGAATGAAATAAAAAAAAAAAGTGCATTTACTGGCAATTGAGTACTACAATGTTTCACCTGACAATATTTTGTTGACGATTTATACTGGACCGTAGTAGAATAATAACCCAAGGTTAGAGTGAATTTTATTTCCTAAATTGAAGGCAAAACTGTACATAATAAAAGACTTAATGAAGCTGACTTAAGTTTAGTGTAAAAACACCATATTTTATTAAATTAATAATATGCGCACAATGTGCATTTTCTTAGTATTTACATAGTTACCGGAGATTAATTTTTTTTTGCACGCGATAGCGTCATATCGGTCGCATTGTTTCTCCCACAATACACACTTACATTGTCCGCACGGGATGTGAAAATTTTTATCAGTGCGCACACAAACCATGCTCGGCAAAACGCGCCACTGCGTGTGGAGAGTAGTCTGCATTCTTCCAATCTGCTGATATAACATTGCTTCAGTTGCACAAAATTTCATTCAGATTTCTTTCTTCTTAGCTTGCTCTGCTAGGAGGTCTTGTTAGGCTGCGGTGGACTTTTTATTCATGATGTAGTCTAAAACTATGGGACGCGCTGATCGACTCCTTACGGGGAGAGAAAATTTATCGTGAAATTCCTGCCAACATGTAGCAGAGCTGCGATACACGAGCTGATGTGTGTCCAATGGGAGAATACATTTTCTCGTAGAATTTTGGCCGTTGTGGGACCGGTGCCTACCAGCAACGTGGGAAATCCATTCATAGTAATTCTGCCCCGAAGGCAGGTCCTTCACTGCAATCATAGCACTTTCATGCTATGCGTGCAGCTTTACTAGGGAATTGTAGGTGTGGTAGTTTCCCGTTGCTTTCCACACCGGTGAAGGATGATGATGATGATAATGATAAAGATGATGACCATATGATTTCGGGGACCGTTTGGGCCTTAAAGTTTTCCTGAAATTTGTTTTACAGGTGAGGAAAAACCCCGATAAAAACCTCACCAGAAAAGAAAAACTGCCCCCGACCGGGAATCGAACCCTCGAGACCACAGCAGTGGACGTGGGGAATTTGGGTAGTTATATTAAGTAGCGGCTTCATATTGACAAACACAGGTATACAAGCTGGGGGATCCGACGTGCTGATCACGTGCTACCTCTATACTGGGCAGATGATGTCCATCTCTGTGATTAACACATGTAGCTGTGCAGCTGGCTGGTTGGAGAAGGGGACTTCTAGGCACCATCTTTTTCCCCCCCTAGATCTTAATGAATTTGCAATTTAAATTTGGTAATAGTATGTTAAATGTGTGATATTATATATTTGGTTATTTTATTTGTCGATAGATGGAGTGAAACTGTCAGCGGAGCAAGATAGGCCTACGTGCATCAATAGTGAGTAGAAAAGTTAGTCTTAGCATGTAGTGCTACCAATTAAACTTCTTCAAAAGTTTACGATTCGTTTTAAAATTATTATTGACAATCGATTCAGTTAACCATTTTTTAAAAAAACTATGTGAGGATGTGATTTTTATTAAATTTCAAACTCTTTGCTATGTAATTTTGGAAATACAGCAGTGCACTTTTATTACAATAAAATATTTATTCTATTTACGCATCTCTATCGAAGAAAACATGATTTCACCCTGGACTAACGTCTGAATATCGAATCTGACGTCACGACCACAATGCCAGCCACTTCCTTCAGGTAATATAAGGAATATTGCTTTATAAAATTTTATTTTACCGCTTTGTTTTCCGGAATGTTTTCGCAAATTTTTTTCTCATGTTTTCATCTTGACGTTCCTAAACTTCATTTTAACACCAAAATTATCTCGAAATTCGGATGACTACTTTTAGCGCCGTACCCATATAATGTATTACCGGTATATGTTGTTAAAAAAAGAGCAAATATGTGTGTAGTTTCACTCATTTATTTTGTAATGCTGAATAACTATTATTAGACTTCCAAGTTAACATAATTTTATCTGATGCATACAAGAGACGAGAGAGAGCAGATCTCGTTCGGGCAAATCTTGTCGGTGGCTGATATAGCTTGATTAAGACAGAGACTGGGAGTAATGAAATATTTCCTTCCCTCTATTTTCTTAATTTAACGTATCTGTTTGTAGGTAACTTTCATGTCTTCCAAGCCCAGCAATGAAATATACGCGTAATAATTCATTGAGCTTCACTCGACTTACGGCCGATAGCGGGAAAAGTAACTGCAAGCATTGAGTCATCATCTAGTGCTGCCCACGCAGTGTCCACGCTAGTGGCCACAAGTCGAGTGAACGTCACTGTACAATGATTAGTTGAATATGATTAATTTTATTCTGTGACGTAAATATTATGTCACTTTAATTGGCAGCACTACTGCGTTATTTTCTAAAAAAAAATATTTTCATTGCAAGTGTTTTAAAGTTGTGAATGGAAAACAGGCAAGAAATGAAGAATTGGGGATTTAGTCGGGAAACATCTGAATAACATAAGTCCTAAATTTTCAAATTAACTTCCACGAGTTCAGACTCTTTAAAATTTAAGGACTAAAATTTTCGATGATTTAAAAACAAATACAGTGTTCATGATATATATAGTGTATGTCATTAAGATTACATCCGTTTTACTTACTAGTAAGATCTTTTCAATAAAAGTGCCTTTGAATATTTTTCCACCTTCTTCAGCTACAGCGGGAGAAGTAAACCATTTGTTTCAAATCTTGATACTGCATGTATCGAACATTTTGGTATAACTGTATTTAAAATTCATCGGAGAACATATTGTTTAAACAACTCACCTCATAGGATTCATGCTTCCATGATATCGCGATTTCAAACATAGTCATGTTCATCATCAGCCATAACTCCGACTGACGAAATTCTTCGGCCGTCAACTATTCTATTGAAGATGGCGACAATAGAATAGTTGACGGCCGAAGAATTTCGTCAGTCGGAGTTATGGCTGATAATGAACATGACTATGTTTGAAATCGCGATATCATGGAAGCATGAATCCTATGAGGTGAGTTGTTTAAGCAATATGTTCTCCGATGAATTTTAATGATTATACCTCATAATGTTTACTTCCCAACATTAATTAAATATAACTGTATTTACTTGGAAGCGTATTATTTTTTAATTATATCTATGTATTTATATGCAGGTCTATAACATAATATTTATATAAATATATTTTAAGAGGGAACTTAAACATACTTTCTTTGATATACAGGGTGCATAAAAAGGATGGCGCAAACTTACATGGTTGAAAGTACACGATAATAGAAGCAACAATGTCCCAGTAAACATGGGTCCGCAAACGAGTCGTTTGCGAGATAATTACGAATGTATGGTTACAAGCCGCCACTGACTTTATTGTAATCATCGTTCTAGTAACTAGTTAGTACAAATTAATTTGAATTTAGACTTTACTATTAATTTTTCATCTCTTTTACTTCACATTTCACAGTTCACTTCACTTATGGGTTACTTGTTAAAGGAGGTGTTAGAAGCGTCTTCCTTGCATCTGCATGCAATACTCTGCAATGAATGTCGAATTATTTCGAAAATCCCTGGATCATTTCTGAATTCTTGACAAGCATGTACAACTCTCTGCTCCAGTTCTTCTACCGTGTTAACGGGTGTGCTGTACACTTCGCTTTTGAGGTGACCCCAGACACAAAAATCCAAAGGATTTAGATCAGGTGATCTTGGAGACCAAGGTACAGATCCGCCAGTCCTATCCATCTTTGGCTGTACCTGCGGGTTAGATGCAATTTCACAGCAGCAGCAAAATGTGCCGGAGCTCCATCATGCATGTACCACAAACTCCGACGTTGCTGAAGGGGAACATCCTCAAGCAATCTGGAAGATGACGCCGCAGAAACCTAAGGTACCTCAGTCCATTAAGTTTTCGTGGAAGAATATGTGGCCCAATGAGGTGATCACCTAGTACCCCTAACCATACATTCAGTGAGAAACGGTGCTGATGTGGTGACTCATGAACAAAATGTGGGTTTATTCTTCTTCTTCTTCTTCTTCCTTTCATGTGATAGACCTAGTGGTCTGTTACGGTCTCAATCCAACGTTTAAAGGGTCTGCCCCCCAGAGATCTCTTGCCTGGTGGCTGGTAAATGTGGGTTTATTTCACACCAAAAATGTGTATTATGATAATCAAAAACACATCGCGTGTGAATCCTGCTTCGTCTGTAAATAAAATGTTACATGCGAAACGAGGGTTGACTACAGTCTGTTGTTGCATCCACTGACAAAACATCACTCTAGGAGCAAAGTCCGCATCATTGAGACATTGAACTCGTTGGAGGTGGTAAGGGTACAGTAAATTGCGCTGTAAAATTCTCCACACTCTACTGTGGCTTAGTACAGGCACTTGTGTGGCAATTCTTCTCGTCGAAGTTTCTGGAGAGAGCTGTACTGCTTACAACACCATATCCTCAACCTCAGGCGTAATGCGAGCAGGCCTACCTATTGCTCTGTCATGTGCAAAACCCCCATTTTCTCCCAGGCGCTGAGGGACCCTTGTAAATGTACGACTTTCGGGGTGTCTTCGATCAGGATATGTTTCTTGGTACAAGCGTGCAGCCTCCCGTGCATTGCCATTAGCCCTACCGTACATGAAATGCATATCCGCATACTCTTCGTTACTGTAAGGTAACTACAACACAACACAAGTGGCACTCCTCAGACGAGACTGATACCTTTTGAGGCTGTGTACTGTATCCGTCCTGTACGTTCTGCGTGTATGGTTTGATTACAACCCCACCTTTCGGCAATGTTCAGTTTTGTAAACAAAGAACATAGGACGGCTTCAAGTGTGCAAGGAGTAAACCGTACGATGTTACAAACAATGGCGTCAGTGACGATTTGTAACCATACATTCGTAATTATCTCGCAAACGGCTCGTTTGAGGACCCATGTTTACTGGGACATTGTTGCTTCTATTATCGTGTACTTTCAACCATGTACGTTTTCGCCATTCTTTTTTATACACACTGTATAGCATTTTCAAGCTGATGTACTGGAACCAACAGATAGGTATCTTCGTATTAAGTTTTTTTTGAAATTATATAGGCTAGTATTTTGCAAGAATCTATTATTTTATTACGTTTAGTTGATATACAGTCTATGACAGCAATAATAATATACTGAATCATATACCAAGGCTTTGATTTCAAGATAATTAATAGGGAAACGAGGAGTTTTAACATTCACACCACAAACTTCATAGGCCCAGGGCTATTTAAACCATTTTCTATGATCTTCTTCTTTCTTCATCATCCGGCCAATTCTTAGGCCTAAACACTTGTTACGAATTTTGTATTCAGCGTTTCCCTGGAGGGCCCAGAGATCTTTTCCCTGTTGGACAATAACGAAGCATGGCTTTGGAAACTCTGTCTGAACTCATTCCTCGCAGTTGTTCTGGTATTTATGTATGAATTTAATGACTGGTTCTAAACGTAGTCCCTTCAAGACACCATCATTGCATTTGTGATCCCATTTGGTATATCCTGCTGTATATATCATGAATTTCATTTTCTAGAAGTTTATCCTGCTCTCTTCTCCTTTCTTAAAAGTCCATGCTTCACTGCCGGCAAAGTGCAGGTCTTGCTAAGATTTTGCATAACCGTACTCTGGTATCTCTATGGACAAACGAAGGTCATTTTCTATGATAAAATAGACAATTATTTATTTTTAAGAAATTACTTTTACTCAGTGAAACTAACTAGGATCTATTATTATTTGTTTTCGTGAAGCATACATATTTTCCAGATATGTTATTTATACCCAGCTACATATGTGCAATGAGAAGGTTTATATGTTTATATTGTTGAATTTTGTAGTGCATGTTTCAGTAGGTAGTTCTGACTGCAACAAATAAGTCATGGCATAATAGTGGCTAGAAGGGAGGGTGCAGCACAGGCATGTGAGAATTTATAATGCATTTACAATATTTCTATCTGTACAGTAAAACTACACATAATTTGACCAATATCATGAGACAAACATTTAATATATAGAATTGCAACCTGCCTATTAGGATTGCATTTGTGAATATTATTAATGGCAGTTACCTGGAACATATTTACTTATTTTCTCACAAGGAAATTTAATTTGCAGTCATCTTATTTTTTTTGTGGCAGAAAGCTTAAAAAAACTCGAAGAGAAAAACATAAACTACCGATTCTAACAAAACGATTATAAAATAGTATATATCTCAATATCCGGCTTGTGATCTGGGGATTAAGTTGCTCGTCCCAAGAGTCAAGGGTTAAAATCTGGCTGGGGTCGATATATTATTAGGATGGATGAATCCTAGAAAACAAAAAGTTTTCTGGGAGAAACTTAAAGCCATGGATTCCGAGTCTGAAGATTTCAGGCTCGTAACATAATCTCAGCCTACATTGGAGCAAAATTTAATGGCCTTTCCCATCCTCTCAAGTAAAGGCTTTGTAAAGACTTAATGAAAATTAGCAGCAGCAGAAACATATTACAGTAATTAAGACATTTTGTCTGTACATTCTTACCTCTTTGGGTTGTATTTGTCGAACATATGTTTCAAGGCTTCTGATTACAGTCTGTAATTGCTGACGATGGGGGATCAGAAGCCTTGAAACATATATTTGACAAAAACAACCATAAGAGGTAAGAATGTACAGATAAAATGTCTTAATTATTAAACAAACTTCTTAATGATACTTCCTATTGCATTTTAAAATACTATTACAGCTTCAAAAAAATCTGTCTACATTGGTGTAAACTTAATTTGCTGATATACAAGATAATATATTAAATCAGTGGTTAAAATAATAATAGAAACCTTTATATGGGTTGGGGAATCAAAATTGGACGTATATATCAGGGGATCCTGGCTCTTATGGACCATAGCACTGGTAATGATGATGCTTATGATTGACTCTCTACTCCATTTATACTAAAGAACATTTACTCCTTTTCAAACTGAGTCTTCAATGCACAATTGTTAAATATTGTCTAGTCATGTGTTAGATCTTCAATCTGTCTAAAAACCAACAAAATGAAAAGATTGAAGACTGCAAAAAATCGGGAATTTATGCAAATTAATTGTAAAGATTGTGAGAAGATATACATAGGAAAAACAAAAAGGAATCTAAATACAAGATTAAAGGAACACCTCAGAAATGTTAAAAATGGATAAACAGAAAAATCTGCAATAGCTGTAGATGCCTGGTCAGAAAAACACAGAATAGAAACCAAAACAAAATTACTTAAACAATTGGAAAAACCGAAGGAACTCACAATTTGGGAAAACATTTATATATGCAAGAATAAAACACAACTATGAATTTTGAAATACCCGGTGATAAGGAGAGGGGATTGATTTGGAAGTTCGTCGGTCAGCCATCAGATGGCGCGGAGGTCAGTCTGCAGGATAGGAGGCCATGGACATCAGTTGTGAATGTAATTACAGCATTGAGAATATCACAAATGAAGTGAAGAAACTCGAGTCTGCTTGGGAGTTAAGAAGTATGAGGTGAGTGAAGAAACAACTAAACAATAATATCTAAAATGTTTAAACTGCACATCATACGCTTTTATTTCTTGTATGTTCCTCAGTATTGGACTATCCTGGAGAAACTGGTCTTTATGTGCATGCAGTCTGAGTCTTCGGTGACATTCGGGAATGAAGCGATTGTAATATCCCAGCAAGCCTTCTAGAAAAAAAAAAGGAATGTTTATGATTTTATCAGATAATCAAAAGTGACTAATATTTATTCACCATCAAATATAGACTATAGAACAAATGCATAATATTTTTAGTGGATTCTACTACTTTAATAACATTGTAATTTCTCAGACGTCATAAGCTAAGGGGCAAAATTTTTATTTTCTACTATATTAAAAAAAGAATCTTCCAAGAAAAATATAATGTGTAGCAACAATTGATATGTTACATTACTTTATGCATTGTAATTTGATTCCCTTTCAGTTACTGGTACACATTATTTTATTAATGATTACTGTATTAACAAGTTTCATTATTCTCATTATGGATGTATTGGATTACAACTCACCTCTAATTCTCATATAATGTTTTCACAGTTCATACCAGAACATGTTATACAAATATAAAATTTTGGGCAATTGCATACAAACGTTAAGTTGCTATATTTATGGCATTTCTTATTAACTCGCTTTTAATTAAATTAGAGGTTTTCTTATGGGAAGCCATGATTATCTAATAAACTAATTGGTGTACACAAACTTGCAGTGCACCATAAGGCAAAGTTGGCTATTCTGTTTGAACAGTGACTAATGTAGGTGGACTAGAGGCATAGAATCTCCAAAACTGACTTATGCTGTAATAAAGGTCACCATTTATCAAATATACAATGAACGTTGCTTAAATCTATGATGGCTGAACCTATAGTTTATGACCCCACTATTGCTATACCATACAACATTAATATGACACTGTTACACTATTTACTTTTTCCATTTCTACTTACATTTCCTACTGTTTTAACATTTTGTAACGATTCTTAAAACATTTTTTTTATATTTCTTATATATTTATCTATGTATACAAAATCTCTTAATCATTTCTTCTAAGTTCTACAGAGCTGCAGTGCATATGTGCATGCAAAAGGTTTTGTCAATATATGGCAAGACTAACTGTGCTATTGTATGACAATCTTTCACAATATAACTACTATTTTATTTTGTTGGTTAAGAAGGAAAAGTTATTGTACACCAAATTAGATTATCGAATAATAAATTATTTACTTCATTAGGTTATGAAATTACAAATTAATGTACATCCTTTCTTTAAAAGCATGTTTGGGAAACTTATTGTGAAGATTGATTATTCCAATAGCACAGATACTCTTGTCATCTATCGAGTAAGTTCATAAGCTTTGCGCATCCACACAACTGTTATATAGGAAAAATGGAAAAACTGCACTTAAACTAGCGTGAAATATTTTCAAAGTCCTATAGAACAACAGTTGCGCATGCGCCAGAGTTTATAGAGCCAGCGATAACCCACAATCAAACTACATATCGATTATCATCCCGGTTACTATCCGTCGCAATGAGAAATTTATAATGACCAATATTTGCATGAATCTCCAAATCTATGTTTAAAAAATATATTAATTAATATTTAAAAAATTACCAAACGTTTATTAAAAACGGGTGTTACACTCAAATTATCCACTCCCTATATTGATCCAACCAGCGATAACCCAAAACAGCAATAGAAAAATTATAGATTAGGTAATATACTCTGTGGAGAAAATAGCAGCATTACAATATTGAATAACAGTATCATAATATTGTGATTTGTATATTTAAATATATACTTCAAAATTGTCTAATAATGTTATAAAAATTGTTTGAAAAAGTTTAAAATATTAAGTAATGTTAGTAAATATAGAGGAAGAGCTATAGTTTACAATATAACTGAACAATCAAGTGCTTGTAGAAGTGCAGTTGAGCCGGAAGAACTTTAGTTTACCTTCCCTTAATTTTTGTGTCCTACAGTGAAACATGTGCATGAGCATAAGTTTATAGAGTTGTCACTAGATGGAATCACAAAGAAGTTCTACAGAAAATTTAAAGGATTGACACTAGATGGAAGAATGTAGCTGCGACCAAACTTCAATACATCCCCAAACATTTGTTAGAAAAGTATATACACCAACTTTCTCCTTCCTAACTTAACAAAATAAATTATTTGCATATTATTTAATGAAGCATACACTAATCTGATATACACTAACCTGTGCCATCAGAACCTACAAAATGAAGTGAGTGAACATCTTTTTCTGAGAATATACTTTTGAATGTTAAAGGTAAAGTGATCCCACTACAGGCCTCAGGAGGCCCTTGGGGTAGTAGGAGGTTAAGGCTCCCACTTTTTCTTGACAATCGGCACTTGATGTCAGCCGGGTTGTCAGCCCTGCGTGACGGCCGCCTTTACCCCAGAACAAGCGTCTGGTACTCATTTAAGTTAGAGGCTGAGTCGACCCCAGGGCCATAGTGCCGCCAGAAGGTTTGGGTCAGTTTAAAAATCCTGACCCCACCGGGACTCGAACCCTCGACCTTCCGGCTTGTAGCGCAGTGCCTTAACCACTACGCTACGGCGTGCCCCCCTTTTGAATGTTGGTCATTCCAATTTTCACAGATATCTTAACCATCTAGTATAAGTTTTTCTAGCGTTCACACATGTGCACAATGATTCTGCATACTTCAAAGAAATAATTGTGTATGGATATAAATATTTAATAATTGTAAAAAAAATGTTATAAGTATTGTTGCAAAATGTTAGATAGATGGAAAGCTCTGTGGCCATCACTTAAGTGTTGGGCGGTGGGTAGCGATCCATTTGATCCTCCTTAATAGGTAGAACCCCTGGTTCCTGTAAAATACAGTAGCACCAGTTTAAATTTTGAATTCAAATTTGAAGTTAATTAGCAGAGTGAAGTCGGAAGCGAAAATGTTTAAAAAAGTACAAAAGTTAGTAAAGACAGAAGGAGTACGTAGAACATCAGTATTACAAGTACAGATGGAAAATCAAGAGGAAGATAATCTAAAGTTGAGCCAGAAAAATTCAAGGTGAGTCGCAAACTGGGGTTTCTCCAAAGCTTTGTGTACTACGTGTCAGCTTTTAATAATGTCATAACTTCACAGTGATGTTTTGGGTATTCTATGCCAGGATTCCATCTACATTAGTCACTGTTCAAAACAGAAATAGTAAACTTAATCCTTATGGTGCACCAGATTATCCAATAAACTATAAACTAATATGGTGTACACTTACCTGCCCATTTTCTTAGCTAATGAAATAAAATAAGGAATAATCTTTCCATTAAGCGCAGTGAGAATTTTTTCTAAGTCCCAGGCAGACACCAGACGCATGCACGACAAACGCGAAGCACTTTACTCTATGGAATATCGCGATGCAGCCAACATTATACATGCTATTTAACAAACCTAAAAGCTAACGTAATGCAATTTAAGTACTCTAACTTATGAAAGACCAACCTAAAAGCTAATCTAACACAATTTAAGCACTCTAACCTGTGAAAGAATGTAACACCCAAAAATAAATAGTAAGTTTCTCAAATTCTGAAGTACATAACCTATGTTGGCTGCACCTGTTGTTGTATAGAATATTCCTTAAAATCAATATGGTTGCCACGTCTTCATGTTACGTATATAGTTAAATATCATAGAAAAATGTGTTCAAGTAATCGTTAGAAAAAATGTAAAATTTGTTGTAAATGGTGGGAAATAATTTGAAAATAAAACCTTTTTGGCGCATGCGCGTTGTGTCTGCCTCGGGCTTAGAAAAAATTCTCACTGCACTTAATGGAAACTTGAGCCAAAAATAAGTATACGTGGTCTCTTGGCATACAATAGCCAGTGCATTTTAATAATAATGTGTCAATGTAATAACAGCTTGAAAAAATTGGAAATTAAGTATAAGTTTAGAGGTCCATGGTAGTACAACATAATCAACCTTGCATATTGAACATTCATACCATAATAACTACTGTAACTAAGTTTTTAGGTTATGGCACTGTAATATAATCTCAAAATTAACACTTCAATGTTCTTTTGTTACATTTTTGTGGGTATGTTTACATATAGCCTAAGAAATTACACTTGGATAGAAGACTATTTTTTATTAATTTTTTTACTAAATATAAAATATGTTCCTAAATATAACATATTTTTACCTTTCTGTTTGTAATCGATGTATGATCAGATCCACATTGAACGTAATTGCTTCGTTTCAAAAGCGAAACCAGACGAAAACAATCTTCTATACCTTCTTCAAGATGAACTGGTCTCCTTGAGATTTTTCTGTAGAATGTTGAAACAATTATGGTTATGTTACAGATAATATCCTGATTAATAATAATAATAATAATAATAATAATAATAATAATAATAATAATAATAATAATAATAATAATTTATCAATTTTATGATAGTTTAGAAAAAAGGTTATGGCACACGACATAATACACATTTTTTATTTAAAGTCGATGGCATAACCAACGTTGTAATTAAGATTTTAATTTAATGGCATTGTAATATAACCTCATAATTTACACTTCAATGTTCTTTTGTTAAATTATAGTGTGTAAAATAAAAGCAATTATATTTGAAAAGCACACTTTCATAGAAGATTATTTTTTAAACTTCTACCCCTATTATAAAATGCATTGTATTATACAGTATTATCTAATGAAGCTACAGGTTCAAGTACGAGTATTAATGCTAATTCATGCTCATACCTCTTTAAATAAAAATGTTTAAATAATCACCTACAAATATTAAACAATGATTGTGGAAATAATAAAATACAAACGAAAAATGTTAAAATCTTACCTTTTCGTTTTATGTTCTAATCGATGTCTGATGAGATCAAGGCGGAAGCGGACGAAAAATTCTTCATCATTGTAATTTTCAATATGATCCGGTCTTCCCCTGATTTTTCTGAGTTTCCGAGTGTTGAGAAACATATTATAAAACACGTCGTCATTACAATCGGCATCGATAAATAAGTTTCCATCGGCCATCTTTAACTCAAGTAGGCCTATTTCTCAAAATCAGGCTTCGAATGACCGTACAAAGTCTACCGAGTTTATGCTCCTGGTTAGGTGATATAGGCCTACTGTCGTGGTACAACGCAACTTTGGCTGAATACTTGAGCTAGCACGTTTTCTGAACTTATACCGAGTTGGTACAACCGGCCCTTAATGAAGCATATGTCTCCTCTATACTCGCGCACGCGCAAGCCAGCAAACTGATATCCAGGAGATTCATACACAGAAAACTCACCTGCCTACTTCTACGCCAGATCTCCACGGAAGAAATACATTCCTGATTCAAAACATCTGGATATTTTAGGGAATCGTTGAAAAAAAAAAAAAAAAAGAAATACAAGGATAATATTTCATCATTGCAACTATTCACTTTTTTCATAAGTTTATTTTTTCTTGGGGATTCAATGAATCATTAGGACGTGCCGTTTCTGGTAGTTAGCAATTTGAAATATTACTTGGTAGAAAAAACGAAGTAAAAAGTATTGTAACTGTTAAAAATACCTTTTTTTTCTAACATCAATACTTTTAATTAGTCTTATAAAAAACAATAATCGAGCATTTATTTTCATACTAACATCTGTTATTCTAATTTATAAAATTACTAATTAAAATTTCCGTGGTTTATATAATATGTGTCCACCGCTGTGGTCTCGAGGTAGCGTGCTGCCTTGTCACGCAGCGGGCCCGGGTTCGATCCCCGGTCGGGGCAGTTTTTCTGGGTGAGGTTTTTATCGGGGTTTTTCCTCACCTGTAAGACAAATATCAGGAAAACGTTAAGGCCCAAACGGTCCCCGAAATCATATGGCCATCATCCTTATCATTATCATCCTTACCATTATCATTATCATCATCCTTCACCGGTGTGGAAAGCAACGGGAACCTACCACACCTACACAATTCCCTAGTAAAGCTGCAAGAATAGCATGAAAATGCTATGATTGCAGTGAAGGACCTGCCTTCGGGCAGAATTACTATGGATGGATATAATATGTTAATGGAAGTTATCAGTTTTTATTAATATTTTCCAGATCGTGAAACTATTATGTTCCATTTTCGGATTATTTAAAGTACTGAAATAAGAGTCAATATAAAATTGTCTTAATTTTTTGGAGAGAAATTATTATGCAATTATTTTCTCCCTACGTAAGTTCGGGCATACACATTTCTGTATCCACTTCTCTTAATTTTTGTCACTGTACTACAGTCCGGAGTTTCTATTTTCCCCTCAGTGCTTGGCATACACTTTTTTTTTAGAAGAGGGAATATTACTTTGTATGTTAGCAGAACCTTAAAAACTTAGAATTACTTGTTAAAATCAGAGTATCTGGATTTAAACAGGGAATGCTAAAGAAATTGACTTGAAATAAAATTAATTTTTGCATTAATATAGGCCTACACCCACTAGTTTTATTTTTTTAATTATTTGCTGTAAAGCGTTTTGTAACGAGCCACGAATATTAATAAGTTAAGACTTTTTATATTTTATCGAATATTTTTATTAATTATCATACTTACAAGGTATCAAGAAATGCCAACATAGGCCTATTTAATGCTTTTTTTAAGCGAATTCCGAAGGAATGAGGCCATAGAGATTGTTTTCATGAAAATGTTTTTGAAAACTTTTACAGATATTTTCAGTTCCTATCTAGTAGACACCGAAAATTATCATTAGAATATATATAGTATATGTGTGTGTGTGTGTGTTGTGCATATGTAAGCCTATATGTAGGCCTATATGCATTTGTATGAGTGTCCGTTAGCACTCTCTTGCGTTCTCAATTTTTGTTTAATCGAAAACAAACTTGGCATAGAACAATTAAATAAATCAATTCGTTAACCAGTAAAATCGGACAATTAGATGTAAGAGTTAACATGAAACGAAAATTTAAAAATAGCTCTAGCGGTCAGGAATTCTGATGCTTCACAACGAAACTCAGTAGATGTCTGTGTTTTGCTAAAATGGACCGAGGAAGGTTTCCTCCAAAAATCTGCGAAATCCGACCATTAGAAGTAGTTTTTTTTTTCTGAAACCCGAAATTAAAAATCCAGCCAAGCAATCCAACAGCCATGTTTAGCTCGTCGCCATATATACCATTTAACCTTTAAATTGGCAAAGGTGAAATTAGAGTTGAAGGAATGAGATTAGCCCTTGTAGGTGTTGGTGCTGGGCTCGGTTAACTCTTGGTTAAATAAGGCTTCTCTTAGGGAGATCAAAAGGTAACATACATATATTTCAATTGAAAACACATAAACTCTAGAGAATCTTTACACTTACATTTATTTATCCAATGAAGATTTTTCTATTTGCGGGAATATTAAATTAGTCCGCACTAACGAACATTTTTTATATTAAAATAATTTTAGTGTGAATATATCCCATTATCTATTTATTCAGCTCCGTGGCGCAAGCGGTTAGACGCTCGCCTCTAACCGCTGGTGTCCCGAGATCGAGTCTTCTTGGTCACTCCATGTGGGTTTCGTGGTGGACGAAACGGAACTTGGGTAGGGTTTTCTCCCTTTTTCCCTGCCACAATTTCATTCCACCATTTATCTATACTAATCTCATTCATTTCGTTTCATTTAATTAATCTGCCCCCGTGATGTTGCGTCAGGTGTGGTGGGGCCGCCACCATTGTCATTCACAGACCTCTATATTGGGGACTTCATCTCATCTCATCCTCGACCCCGAGGTGGACACGAGTTGAGGATATATTATATATAATATATATATATATATATTATTTTCACTATCCCGGTTATTTGTTCGAACAATAAGAGTGTCTCAAATTGATAGGCTATAGATACACTCTTTGAAACGTTTTTTCTCAGCGATGAAATGAGACAAATACAATTTTTGTTTGTTTTATTCTTTTAACTTCCTTAAGTCTGTACATGTTCAAAATATCCACCTTCTGCTATAGTACACTCCAAATAACGTCGAATAGAGCGACATACCGTCTCGATTGTTGATAATAGAGTATACGTACGAGTATTATTGATGACATGTTCAATCTTATATCTCAGTTCATCCAGTGTTTGTGTTTCTTGGAGTACACCGTGTTCTTTAAAGTTCCCAAAGGTAGAAATCTAGAGGGGTTAAATCGGGAGATCAAGGCGGGAACTCCGTAGCACTTCCTCTTCGTCCTATCCACCACTGATTGAATGTGCGCTTGAGAAAACTTTTTTCATCACTTTGAAAGTGAGTTGGAGTCCCGTCTTGTTGGAAGTGAATCTCATTTTCATTCTCAAAGAGATCATTAAGACATGGAATCATGACTTCTAACATTTTCAGATAAGTCTGACCCGTGACAGTCTCTTCGCAGAAGTAGGGCCCAATTAATCCTTTGGAAGACAGATCACACCATGCCGCTTCTCCTGGAAGATTGACGACCTTTTCTTCAACGATGTTTGTGTTTTTGTTAGACCAGTACACATTACTGTTAATTTTATTCTTGCAGTCGATTGACTGTTAATTTAACTTGGTTAAATGTATCAAAACTTAATGATGACTTTCAGTGCACATTCCGTTGGTTGGTCACAGTGACTTGTGTTTACCATGCTGGTTCAGAAGTTTCTGGTTGAAAACTGACTGGGAACTATGTATCTTTAAGGACGTAAATACTTCGAGAATTTCTTTGGAAAGAAAGGCGTTGGTGCCGTGTCTTAGGTTTACATTTCGTAAGTAGCGTATTAGGAGGCACGTCGTAACGTAGTTGGTTAAGGCATTACGCTACAAATTGGAAGGTCAAGGATTCGAATCTCGGTGGGGTCAGGATATTTAAACTTACCATAACCTTCTGGCGGCACCATGACCCTAGGGTCATGAGATCTCTTGTTTCATTTTATTGAATAGAGTAGCGGATATAGAACATATTAAGTTGTTTTTAACATCGAGTGATGTGACAATGAACACGGTAGAAATTTCCAAATTGTTTCTTAATTTCTCATCTATGGTGCAATAATTCAATATAATTAGGCCATACCTCTTTTGTTAGATTCAGAGTTTTCTAAATGGCAGCTCTTGTTCGGCTAAGAAACACACAGCGTCTATTAGGCAGCTAACAATGTACTTGTTTGCTTTAACGTTTTCGTTATGCTTATTAACTAATTTTCATAGCTCGGCTTCGGGACTATTCAGTTCTAGCGTTTCCAAAATTCTGTAGCGCTATTTCACAGTTAACATGGGTTTCAACTAGTTTATGACTTTTTCAGCGCATGAAAAATATTTACATCAGAAACCTCTTTGTTGTCCAAACATTTTTCTCCGTTGAAAATAGAAGGCAGAGCTAACAGGTATCATGACTTCCTGCAGCCATATGTCATGTTTTTCATTAAACGACGCACTTTTATTTTTGCTTGAGTTATAATGATATTTAAATAAGGAGTTGGTTTATAACTTTTTTTATTTTCTATAAAGCTCCGGCAGGAAAAGTGATGACTTAACAAGTCTTCAGTAACTCAAGCACATTCCTCTCCCATGATAATATTTATTTAGTGGTTTAATTATCGTATTTGATACGCTCAGAAGTACTATGTTTACATAGGACTTACTCGGAACAACTGAAATCTCGCTCTTAGCCGTTTCTAGAGTGCTAAAAGGGCAGCTACAGAGTAACATTGGGCTCAGCTTGAAACGCAGCAGTACCGATGAGCTTGAATGCGTCTGCGCAACATACTCTCATAGTCATCTCATCTTCCATGTTAGCCTCTGGAAAACGGCTAACAGTGTGGGCATTTAAAAAGTTGAAGCACATGGAATTGTATTGGAATGCTGCAGTATACATGCAACGCATACAATATATATTAAGTTACTATTGTTTAAAACATTTAGACTATTATCAATACATTGTTGTGTCTCGTTCCGTTATTATGTTTCGGTTTAATTAAATATTGGAGAGTTTAATTCTAACTTTTGAAAGTGTTAGCCGGTTATAACTAGCGTTGTGCCCAACCAGTTCATTTCGAGAAGTAGTTCGTTCACTCGCACTCACTTTTTCACTTTTGAGAACCATTCAATTCAACCAGTTCGTTCACAAATTTGGCGAAGCCCTTCATTCGCCAAGGGGGAAAAAAAAAAAAACTACAAGAAATAGTTCTGTAAATTCTATTTTAATTTATTTGAGTATGAAAAATTCTAATATGACTGCTATCATACTTTTGTTTATTTTATAATTATTTATACCTCCTTTTTATTTCTTTTATAACTGTATTATTTGCATAATTTTATTTATATACAGATTTTCAATGTTTACATATTTTATTTAAAGTTGTAAATGTTAATAAAAAAAAACAAATTAGTAACTCTATAATTTGAAGAAAAAAAATGTGTGGAGTATTTTAAAATTTAATTCATATATGTATTATTTACACATATTATTTGCATAATAGTTCTTTAAAAAGAAAGAAATATGCAAAATCGTACTATTGGCAATTACTTGATTTTAATCTTTACAACCACTAAACTAAAAATATAAAGAGGGTGAATACTGGGTAGGCCAACAAAATTTAGCCTTGTGTGTGCACTTTTACAGAATGGTTTCTAATTTGCGATTAAGAAAAAGTAGTGAAATTGGGGATTCTTTGCCGATTTATGCGATGGTAAAGCAAAGTGTAACTTTTGTTCTAAACACAGTTTCATTCAGGGGACGGGATGCTTTTAAACTTGCACGGCATATTCGCTCTAAATGTTTAGCAAGGTAAGATTTTTACTAAATTTTGTAACAGCTTTTGTAAACCTAGTAAAATATGTCGTTTTAAAACTTGGATAAAATTGGTTTTTATTAAATACTTTCGGAATTCCAGTAAATAAAATGTAAAGTGATTGTAATATTATACTACATTCGATTTGTAGCGTTAGTAATGCCGTAGATCAAAATGATTAATCCCTGAGTAATGCTGCGTATGAGTGATGACGTAACCAAGAGGCGGGAGAGTGCGGTAATGTACATGTAATAAATGAATGAGCGTGTCGAATGTTTAAAGCCAGTTCACTCTTTCAAGGTAGTTCGTTCCTCTAAGACAATCACTCTTCCAAGGTAGTTCGTTCTTTGATACCACTTCGTTCATTTAAAACACTTCACTCTTCTAAGATAGTTCGTTCTTTGATACCACTTCGTTGATCTAAGGCACTTCATTCTTCCAAGATAGTTCGTTCTTCTATGTAACTTAAACTCAGGCCAGATAGTTCGTTCCTCTATGGCAGTTCACTCTGGCAAGATAGTTCGTTCCTCTCAGACACTCACTGCGGTACGAACGATATGGATGACGTAGGAAAGAGGCGGGGACATGCAAGGTCGATGGGCGGAGAAATGTAGAGTAATCAACGAATGAGCGAAAGTTGATTTGGAGTGAGACATCTAGAGCTTGAAATAAAAAGTAAATTTTAATTATAAGTAGCAGTAGTGAACTCTGAACTGGCAGTTCACTAAAAGTGACTTTTTGACCCTTCACAGTAGAGAAGCGTTCTTTTTAAACGACTCACTCTCAAATTACCCGTCACTAGTTCTAACAGTGCTAACATGGACGCTCCGCGACTTGAGGATATGTTTTTATCTAATCTCAATTTGGACGTTATTTGAAGATACATCTATCTAGAAGTTGAAACTGTTAACATTATGATTATACGCAGTTTGACTTGTTCTTTGACAGATAATATAACAAGGAAAATAAATGTCTTGCTGCATTATGGTGAGTTAACGAAACGTACATTTAAGAGAATTAGAGTGCTATTGCATTGTTAAAGTGGAATATGTTGATAAAATTGATAAAATTAATTATTACTTGCTAGTGTACGGACCACATGTCACCATTATACTGGCCTCTGTGATTATCATATGTGGATGCGAGGCCTGCAAACAATGAACTAAATAAAAAAGCATTTTATTAATTTGGTTAGATATATATAAGATCGATACATTTAGACATCTTATAGATTTATATTATAGATGTATACAGTAGTATAGTTTATAATAATTACCATAGTATAGGCAACGTAAGATTCAATAGTACACATTCGGAATATTTTAAAATGTTAAAGCAAGATATGTTGGCATAAGTATTGCATAGTAATAGAGCTTGCATATAATAAAGATATTAAAAAAGCACACGCGTACTCGCGCGCGTGCACGCACTACATACACACACACACACACACATACAGAAAATACAGAGTGAGAGAAATCTGAATAATTTAGTTCTACACAAATCTGAAACTATAACTTACCTTGGTATAATCATATTATTAATAAAAAAATTAACTTTCAACCGACTCATAGAACACATTAGTCAAATGTATAGGCCCTATACCAAGCTGGTATCCCCATTAGTCAAATAAGCAAAAAATAAGCTGGGAACTTAACCAAGATGTCATGAGAATCATTGTACAAAGGAACCATCTGCTCTATTTCCCGGCTATTCAGGGGAAGTAGGTGAAGTGCCACTTCATGTTATTTTTGCCCTTGTTTCTACCATAATTACTTTTAACTTTATTTTACTTATCATTAATGACCCTTATTTTTATCAGAATTATTTTTAAACTTTATTTTCTTTATCACGAATGTTGTTTTTAGTAGAAACATATTTCTGGATTATTGTACGAAGCAGGACTCATCGTTGTGACATAGAGCGACCGCGTCACGTGGTGTCATTCTGGCCTATGCCAGCCTGAAGTGAAGGATTTTTGCTCCTACCCCTGGGGGCACAACTTATCTTGCTGGTCGCTATTATAACTGTGACGTCATCCGTTGAGGTCTAGCGTTACAAAATAGTCCAAGTGAAGTAGCTGAGAGGGAATTAGCCATCATTAATGAATGTAGAAATTATTGTTGAACTATTTGTTGTCTCCAAAGGTTCACAATAAATTAAATAGGGTTTGATGCAGGTTCAGAGTTCAACTTGCTCACATTTATATTAGCGATTAAACGGCATGCAACAGAAATCCATATAGGTGATTTGCCTGTCAGCCCTGATTTTTTCAAATAATTCAACAAAACAAGAATTCAAGTAATTCATCCTGAGAATGGACTCGAAGGGAATGTTGGAGTTGCAGTGTTTTTGTAGAAAACGTTTAACTTCAGGTACCTGAAGTTTGTTTCAGGGTATGTTCCCTGCAACCAAAACTATACTTAGTTCTTTGTACAATTCATTAGTAGATTATGTAGGCTGACCCTGCAACTGTGTAAGTAGTACACGTTTCTTTGAAGAAACCCGTTGTTTATTCCATATAGATTCCTTCGTAAATGTTGTTCAATTTGAGATTTCATCGTACACCCTACACATTTATCACAGGTTTGGTAGATGACTATTTTACTATCAGTTGTTAAAGCACTGTCAATAGAAATCCATGTTTGCAGCATTGATGACAACGAAGACGCAACCTCTGCCACGGTTAACATAAATGCAGCCGATGTTATAATTCTGAAGCATTTGGGAACAAGAAATATAAATTCTTTAAACTAGTTATTGTTGTACGCATCGAACTCGTGCAATTTAGCTTCAAATATAATGGAGATGTATGGAATTGACGACGATGTATGAGAAACACAATAATAATTTTTTTCCCTTTCTTGGTATGTGAGAAAAATTAATGGGATTGACGAAAATGTATAATTATTCCGCAATAATATAAAAATATGTAAAATTATTGTTTACTATGGTGTGAAAAATGTATTATAGCTCAAAATATGTAAAAATATGTAAGTTATATGGAATAAGGGTCCTTTCAGTGTAATTCGTCGACATTTTGGCTTTTCTTAAGACCACATATAGGCAACAGGAACAAAAAAGTAATTACATAAAATCCGAACTCTAACTTATGTATTACATTTGATAAATGAACTGAAATCTAGGCATATTCATCTCGATGCGTAAATTTCTCCCATCAACATTAGGTCTCTTTGTTCTAAACTTTTATACTATTTTTGTAATATGAGATGGAAGTAGGCCTAGTTATTAATTTGTTTATTATTATTCTATATTTACAAACCCTATTTCACTTTAAATTACATTTGGGTTTTGGTTTGAGAAAAAATTATGATTAACTAACTCACGTTCACTTTCGAACCAATAGGTTCATGGCCGCGAGGACATAAGCTCTATAGACCATCCATATCCTAAGGTAATGTTTTCCTATCATCCCCTGTATAATCTACTTCCCTCAAATCACGGTTAATGTTATTCTCCCACCTCATTATTGGGCGCTCTCCCTCTGGGACAAAGTGATGTTACATTATGTAATTAGATATAAAACTGAAGTTTCTTATGAATATTATTTATGAAGACATTAAAAAAGTTTGTAGTTCTTTTCTTTTGAAATAACTTCCATAATGTGTGGTTCATTTAAATAGGTGGTGTTACCGAGAAGAGAAGTGATTTTATACCAGAACAAAGGGCAATCAAAGATAATATGTTCAATACTCTGGATGCTAATACCATTAATTACAACTTGTATTCTCTCTGTTGATGAATCCTGGAGATATTGGCCAAATTTTCAGTGACCATTAAGGAATTGAATTAGTACGAAATTTGGGACAATGCGTTTTAGTTTTGTTCTGTCATAATGTTCGATAAGAACAGGGATCTTGCCAGTTTTCCTGTGGTACTATTAAGCCATACGTTGTTGCATATTTCCATTATGTGTTCCTTTATTTGCGACTTCAGGAAAGAAAAGTGGCAGAGTTCATATGTACACTGTGAATTAGGATCTGTTGCTTGCCTTGGCCAAGACAACCGCATGATCGTTTTATGATATCCCACAATGCACATGTACCCACGATTACTTTGAGCTTTACTTTATCTGTTCCCTAATCTCAAAAGCTATAGTGTTAGTCTTATATTTGAAGTACTTATTTACTATATCCCTACTAGGACTGAAAGTTTTACGGATGAGGTATTTACAGCCAACGTAACCAGCCACTTTAAAATCCTTGCAACGTAAATAATTTTATTTCATACTAGCTATGATCGACTACCAAAATCTATTTTGGAATGGAAACCTGAGGGAGGACGAGGCAGAGGAAGACCTAAAACCTCCTGGAGTCAGGGAATATGTTTATACATGAAGGAGAAACATCTACAACCAGGAGATTGGATGGACCGACAAAACTGGCTATTAGGAATCGGACGATGTCAAAGACATTAATCAACCGATGATCTATCTACTAGCTAATACCTGGCGTGCGCTGCTACGCCTAAATAAATGAAAATTAATGTGCTTTTAGGTTGAGTTGAATAAGTGAAAGGAAAAATAATTATAAATTTATATTTTTTAGATACCCCGTGCTGATTACCAGGCGTTGCCCGGAAATCTACTTATCCCGATCTTCTTGACATAAATGAGCTTAAATACGAAAATTAATGTGCTTTATGCTTAGGCCTAGTTAAATAAGTAGTAGGAAAAATTTATATCGTAATTATTTTTAGATACCCCGTGCTGTTTATTCGGCGTTGTCCGGGAAACTATTCATCCCGATCTTCTTGGCATAAATGAACTGAAAGACAACAATTAATGTACTTCTTATGATTAGTTGAATAAGTGATATGAAAAATAATTATAATTGTATATCGTAATTATTTTAAGATTCCCCGTGCTGATTACCCAGTGTTGCCCGGGAATCTACTTATCTCGATCTTCTTGGCATACATTACCTAAAATACAAAATTCGTTATTGTGAGTTATCCGTAAAAGAATACCCGCCTTGTGCTGTTATGCTTGCACAGGAATCTACGTAGTACTTGTCTCGATCTTCTTGGCATCAATGAAAGACAAAAATGGTTATTGTGAGTTATTCGTAAGAGATAAATATGTGCTGTCGCGGACTTTTTGTAGAGCTTTTTGAGATATTCAATTCTGTGCAGGCCTATATTAATTTTGTGCATTTGTTATGGTTTAGGCAGCGTAAGCCATTTAAACATCCAAAGAGCTACTGTTTCACGTTTTCCAATACGAAGGGTGATTTTTAGGGGTGAAGGGGTTTAGTATTACAACTCTCTTATATCATATGCTCATCCAAGGAATCTCCTGAACATTTTGCAAAAATCCCCATCACAATCGGATCAACGGTATAGCCGCACATAAAGTACGAACAAACAAACAAACACACAAACAAACATTTTTATATAGGCCTATTAGATTTTGTCGAATTTCATTTTATTTCATAAACAAATATTAAGATGTAGGCCTGCCATATATACTAAAGAAAAGTTCTCTGCGGGTTATAGCAAATGCAAACTTTGGTTTCCTGAATTACATCTACTACCTTTATTCAATGATATTACCTATCCTCCTTTGGAGATAATGCAATGCATTGCTAATATTCAAATGTGTAACACAATTTTAAAATAACTTTATAAAGACTATTTAACTCATGCCCCAAATGGGAGTCAATGACCAATCACATTTCAATGATTTCTATTTTACAACCAATCAGAATCGTGTTTCACCAAATATTTATCAGTGTTATAATTACCATATTAAAGAAAGCTCCTCCTTACAATATTGCGTTCCTTTGGCAATAAATAGTATGATCTGGTTGCAGTGATAAACAAAAGAAGCAGTAGAAGCGTACCTATCGTTTCTCATTTGTTTTCAAACATCGCCGTTTACATTAAATATATAAATATTTTAAAATAACTATAGTTAAATAATGATTTGTGAGTAAACAGCTTAATTTTATTCGTTAAATAGTCCTAACAAATGCCACTCTTGATTTCCAAATTCTCTAGATAAATTCACTCCTCACTTCGTGAGTCGTGAATTTATCGATAATTTGGAAATCACTCGTGGCATTACTTATGATAAACTGGCCGAAACACTCTGCTAAAATTTTACAAAGTAACCTTGCAGTACCTGCAGTGTTGTAGAGAAGAGAAATTTGAACATTAACTAAAAAGTACTGACTACGAATCCAAGTTGCTAAAATGAAATTTCTGAGAATAGTGACAGGTTATGAATTAATGGATAAGAAAAGGAATGACGGAATAAGGGACACATTAAATATATTTAACTTAAATGAAAAACAAAATAGCCTAGTTGAATATAGGACAAAATGTGGAATGCAGGCTTTCACGGCCGGTAATCATAACGTTAAAAGATTCCGGGCTATGTGGCCGTGGTCTATAACTAGTATTTCTTCCAGACGTTTCTCTCTCAACTGTGGAGGACATCTTCAGCGGCGAGTGCTTCTATAGTCCGTTTGCTTAGTTAAGAAAATCTTCCCGCGTATATTTTCAAACGGTTGCTGCACGGCCAGTCAGAGAGTGTGAGCAACTAGCCGAAGTTTCTAAAATATGTTAATACTTATAGCGTCTACGAGAGATACGACCCATCCGCGGACTTGAATTATGTTATTATTATATTATATTATAATATCAACTCCAGAAAAAATGTATAAATGTTTAAATTATTACTGTACTTACAGGTCACTCCAATTCAACAGCAACATCGTTATTTTCTGTCTCCAATTCGGACTCCGAGTCACTACTGTCATCACTGTCATCCTCCAGGTTGATAATAAATCTACCATACAGTTTATCCATCAGCTGATCGCGTTCCCAATAAAATTCTTCCCTTTTATATGCATGATGGCAAGCTTCTCTCCAGTTTTCCACATTCACCGAATTAATGGCTTTTTGAAAAACAGTTTTTACGTGACTCATACAAAATTTCGTATTATATTTTCGAACACAATCTTTCACTTGGGCCCAAACCAATTCTATCGAATTAAATTCTTAGTGATACGGTGGTAAGCGAACAACAACATGCATGCCCCATTGTCTCTGCTAGCTTATCTATTTCGTATGTTTTAAAGTGGGGTTTTTGAAATGTTATTATATTATATAAGGTTGCCTTGACCATGCGCTCATCAAATGGTATTTTTTTCACCCGTAACCATTCCTACATTTCACATTTCTTGGAGTTTGATGTGGGTGCCCTGTTAAGTTCGCGGGAATGATAAGTGGCATTGTCCATTACGATGCATGAATTTGGTGGAATATTGGGAAGTAGCTGGTCTTTAAACCACGATAAAAATCTTTCACTGTCCATTTCTTCTTGGTAGTCTTTAGTTAACTTCGACTGAAATACTAATAAACCATTATTAACAAAACCGCTCTCGCTACCGGCATGAACAACAATAAGACGGGAACCTTTACCGAGTGGAACTTTTACTGGAGTGGTGTGATCATCTATTACCCACATGTTATCACGTGTCATATGAGCATTAATCCAAGTCTCGTCAAGATATATAATATTTTTTCCTGAAGTACGAATGTCTTTTATTGCATATAAATATTGGTTTCTCTTTGAAATTATGTCAGAACGTTCAAGTAAATACGATCTGTTATTATTGTCATTTTTCTTGAATTGAAATCCTATCTTTTTTATAATTTTCCATACTGCCCATCGAGTCAAGTCACCTTTTATTTTCGCCTTGCATGCTCTGAGAGTCATTATGACTTGGGATATAGCCCTCATTATATAAGCTTAGGACTAATCTTCTTATAGCATCGCGATCAAAACCATATAGGCCTACATTTGTTTTCTTACACTCACGAGGACGTTTATTACTCGGACTTTTAAGTTCATTTGTCTCCCGCTTTTCTTTCAAAATTCTCTCTGTAGTAGTCTCTGATAAGCCAGTTGCGCTACTCGTTCTGTCCCACACCTGACTGAATGATTATAAAGTTTTGTCGGTTTTTTGCATTTTCAATTTCATTTTCAAAAAATTGTGAACGCGACACACAAGCTCCTTACTATCCGAATGAATTGGTTTACCTGTACCCCCTATCAAACACACAGTCACAATAATACACAGAAAAATAACGCTGCTATTATAATTTCACTCATCGTCGAAAAAAAAAACTTCACGTAGCACAATTCATACGTCAACTAACCACTAAATGCAATACAAAAGTGTACAATACCTTCGAAATAAAGAGAGAAAGAAAGAATTTACGACCCTTTCTATACCTGATGCTGGCCTTCAAGTAGACAGAGAATTCACCCCCCGCCGCTAATCCCTTCAAATATTTGCGCGGGAAGATTCTCTTAACTGAGCAAACGGACTGTAGCTGATGTTACCTTGTCGTAGACTCGGCCGAGTCTACGATAAGGTAACATCACCTAGAAGCACTCGGCACTTAAGATGTCCTCGACAGTTGAGGGAGAAACGTCTGGAAGAAATACCGTTATAGACCACGGCCATATAGCCCGGAATCTTTTAACATTAGGACAAAATGGATAAACCATTAAAAACATAAAATATGATAGCAAATTAGGCACTGCTACACAAAGCCAAAATGCGGAGTCAAAGACGACCATTGAGAAGATGAATGGATTAAACATATAGTATTTTTGGAACTGGAACATTCAGAAATGGCTAACCCCTGAAATAGAAAAAAAAATAATAATAATCAGTGTCCACCGCTGTGGTATCGGAGTAACATAGGTTATATTATTTGCCTCATACGCAGCCGATCTCCGGTCGAGACAAGTTTCTGGGTTAGATTAATGCCTGGAAACATTAAGGCCCAAATAGTTCTCGAAAATCATTTGGCCATCGTAGTCATACCTTGTTTAGTATTATTATGTGTGAATAGTATGTCTTATCTTAGAATTTTGTTTTGCCTCGGAGGTGGCCCTGCATTGTGCTAATCCCTAATTGAGAAGTCCATCCATGTCCTTGTTCATAAAAATACTTACGTGGCCCAAAGTTTAAACATCATCTCGCGATAGGTCGCGTCACTGTAAGACCCGAGTTCCAGGGGACAATTAAAAGTACCTAAAAGAGAAGGGTTAAGCTAAGAATAAGAAAGAAGGTAGATAATACTCATTTATCCCTCTTTTTTAAAAGCAACTGCAATTAAATATATATTTAAACTGTTTAAAACATAATTTTATTTTTATGTTTCAGTGGAATATTTTACAACATTCTGTTATTTGATCGTTTAAACAGGCTCTTCTCAACCGCAGGAATAGCTTAGATCGGTAAGGTGCTAAACAACATAACGTTTTGAAAACATTGAGTTTTTTAGTTCAATTCTCAGTCGTGATTTATTTTTTGTGTTATTGTCGTGGATAGTGGTCGGGTAGGATTTGATGAAATTTCTTTAATTCAACTTCATAGTTGATCACATAAAATGTCAAAACTGACTTTATTTATTTCATAGAATTTAACTGATTTCAAACAAGTAATTTATTTGCAGCTAATAAGGTATCTCTTTGCAATTTATCTTATTTTTTCAATTCATTATTCTGGCTGACGGTCCCTATTAGAATATATTTTTGTCATAACATTTAGTTCACTTTTCTCGTCATCAATCCGATCCTAGCATTTTTTTATATGCGAGGGTAGGAACATTCTGGGCATCAGTCTCGAATTCTCTCGTACAGAAAGTCCGGGAAATGATTATTCCATAATCGATACATCTGGAAAATTATTAATATATAAAGGACGTCTAAAGAAATTGTTTGCTGGCTGCACTCGAACGAATTAAACTGATATTGTTTTGTAAGGAGACCTCCTGCCGCCCGCGAAATTTAAAGACGGTAATTTGAACAACGGATCAGCAATGAGTCGTTTAATAGAATATGTTCCATAATACGTATTTTTAAAAGAAATTGACTTTTTTTTTAGATTATGTCATGTTTTAACAAATTTACATCGTCTAACATTGAAAGATTCCTTGAGTTATGCCAATATGCTAAAAGTCAGAAGGTCGCGGGTTCATTGGCTTAAACTTACCGGCGGTTATTATGACCCTAATGTTGGTTCAGCCTATAATTAAAATGAGTACTAGATTTATACTGATGGGGCAAAGTCGGCTGATATTTTGTGCCGATTGTTTGGAAAGGTGGAACAAAGGGAACATACGAGCTGTATTGGGATCATATTCACTATGGAAACAAAATAAATTAACATATTAATTTACCTTAACAATTCTATAAAACAAATGAAGTTTTAGACTGACGGAACGACGTGCAGTAAAAAATATAATTTTTATATCAGAATACGTCCGCCGCTGTGGTCTCCAGGTAGCGTGCTGCCTTGTCCCGCAGCGGGCCCGGGTTCGATTACCGGTCGGGACATTTTCCTGGGTGAGGTTTTAATCGGGGTTTTTCCTCACCTGTAAGACAAATGTCAGGAAACTTTAAGGCCCAAACGGTCCCCGTACATCATATGGCCATCGCAATCATCATCATTCATATTCATCTTAGATTAAGCTTAGGATTAAGGACTCTACTGGCGCACCATTATCATCATCACCACCCATCATATCATTGGAGCAACGTAACCCCGCCTTCTAGGCGCTCCAACCTCAGAAGTGGGTTACAATTACGCCAATGCCAGGAGAGAACACCAGAAATGTCCAAAAAGGATAACCTGGGGGAATAAAAAATCAGTAGAATACTTGTAAGTGTCTTCTAATACATTAAAGGTTAATAAAATGCATAACATGCTATAGATTAAAGTGACGAATTTTAAAAATTCAGAGAATTTAAAACTAATGTTTTCAGATTAGTTGTGCTGTATATAACATTAAGTTCTGATTTATTCAATGAATAAAATGTAACGGAGTAATAAATTATTGAAGATCTTTCTTTCCTTATCATAGTTTAACCTCTCCCTTAAACACGATCTGTCCGGAGAGGATTTTAAACTTTGGGTCATACAATTTTTTTTTACGACACAAGGACATGGAGAGCCTCCCTGAATCAGCAATTATTGAAGTAAGTTATGTTAATATTTTCCATTTCTGACGTACCCTTCATTGTGATCGAGCTAGTTATTTCCCTTTAACAGAGATAGTACTACGTGCAACTCGAAGTCCGACAGATTAATTCATTTTTTATTGTTTATACGTGTTATTTCTAAATAATAAATAATAAAATTGTGTTATTTATCATCATCATCATCATCATCAATAAAAACATATTATTTAAGAAGCGATTTCGAACAAAAAGTACAGAATAGAATAATATCACATGCATCGGAATGCAAAATATGAGTAAACTTGTGTGATAAACAGACATTATGCTTAGGTTAAATATTTTCACTATTTTCTATGACAGTATGTGTAATTTTTCTTTTCAGAATTGGTCCATTATGCACGGAACGCCACAACGCTAACTTATTAGGAATACCTTATAGCTTCATTAAGCTTTAGTATAAATAAATAAGCTGAATATTAATACAGTTAAACATTTGCAAGAAACGCCACAACGGGGAAATAACACTGTCGATATGTGAATTAAAATAAAATCTGCATGATGGTCTTACTCATTTTGGTAATAGCTGTGCTTCATTTTGTGACAGTTTGCAATGGAGTTTGTGAAGTGATGTTAGGTGAAGATATAACTCTGGATTGCACCTCTTTAGGCATAACAAACGTGTCTACGTTAAAAATTCCAGTTAAAGTAAATACCCTGCAATTGTCAAGTAATAAAATAACTATTTTAGAACAGGGTGTGTTCTCAAACTTGGAAAACCTGAGGAACTTGGACCTTTCGGACAACAAACTATGTTATATTGATCCTGATACATTTTCAAACAATCGTAATCTGGACACAGTCTGTTTATCATATAATACAGGTATTGATTTATCCGATAATTCACATTTCCTTGTCTCTACCTCTATACGCTCCATTGAATTAAGACATTGTGAATTAACTTCATTGAGTCCAAAAACTTTTAAACAACTTCCCAACCTTGTAACCATAGACATAAGTCATAACAATTTGACAGTGATTAATTTGGAGACATTTAATTTCATAGAACAATTGATATCGTTGGATTTGAGATTTAACAAATGGGAGTGCGACTGTCAGATTGTATACGTATTGAACATGATCTCCGAAAGAAGAAAACGTGAGGGGCTTCGAATAAATAATAATTCACCTGTAAAATGTATGCTTGACGGAAAGTACGAGACATGGTGGAACGCTACCAGCCATGAAAATGGGTGCCAGTTTCAAAATTCCTTGACAAAAGAAAGCCATATTGTAAATATACCTACATCTTCAGAAATTATTGCAATAAACACAAACTTTTCATTAGCAAAGGTTGAAAAACGGAAGGAAATGAGTACGGATTCTTATGTTATTGTTTCTGAAGAAACAAAAATATTAATTGCTGATCCTTCCGTTATCAGCAATACAAACTTTTCATTAGCAAAGGTTGAAAAACAGAAGGAAATGAGTACGGATTCTTATGTTATTGTTTCTGAAGAAACAAAAATATTAATTGCTGATCCTTCCGTTATCAGCAATACAAACTTTTCATTAGCAAAGGTTGAAAAACAGAAGGAAATGAGTACGGATTCTTATGTTATTGTTTCAGAAGAAACAAAAATATTAATTGCTGACCCTTCTGTCATCAGCAGTACATCATTAAAACCAGAAACCAATACAAGCAATGAAACACGGAACTTCGTTTTGATTTTGGTTGTGTTGCCAATTACGTTGGGAATATCATTTTTCATATCTGCTCTGGCAGCGAATCGTTTTACAAATTGGTTGGAGAAAAAATCAGGTTGTAGGATAAGAAAGTGTAGAGTTTCCTGGTTTTGTTCGATTTGTAGCGATTCGGGAAAAGCATCCGGTGAAATGTCCAGTACTCATAGTTACGAACATGTAAATGGTGAGACACATATTTACGAAAGCGTTGTCTGAATAAATGCAATATTTCATTTATTGTATTCTGTGCGATATTATCTTGGTGATAGGTTTATTTAGTTGTGTCAGAAAATTAAGATAGTAAGGGAAGTTCATCAGGCTGCAACATATATAATTAACAGCTAAAATGGGGATATGATTGAAGATTCAAAGAATATTTTAAATAGATAGAACATTTATTTAATCAGTTATTAAATATTGGCTATATGCAGAACAGGATGTTGAAGACGAAGATTTACAGATAGCAGATATACGAATCACAGAATCAAGCGGGTTAAGGTTAAAATGACGATGGGAAAATTACAAATAAAAGTGGCATGATCATTCAAATAACTCTATGGTCACGTACGTAGGCGAAACTATTACACGCCGGGTAATAGCTAGTCTAATATACAAAAATGCATGTTTATTTGTTCGTATTTTATCCACTGCCATTCCGTTCATCCGATTGTAATGGGGATATTTGCAAAATGTTCAGGAGATTTCCGGGATGAACATAGGCTTTAAGACAGTTGTAATAATCAACCTCTTCAACCTTAAAATCGCTTTTGTAAAAAAAAAAGTCCCTTTTTTTGGACATTTAAATCATAACAAATACACAAAATTAATGTACACAGAATTGGATATCACAAAATACTCTACTAAAAAGTCCGGAATAGCATGTGTTTATCTTTAACGGATAACTCACAATATCCATTTATGTCTTTCATTGATGCCAAGAAGATCGGGATAAGTAGATTCCCGGGAAAGCGTAGCAGCGCACGGCGGATATTCTTTTACGGATAACTCACAATAACGACTTTTTTCTTTCAACTCATTTATGTCAAGAAGATCGGGATAAGTAAATTCCCGGGCAACGCCGGATAATCAGCACGGGGTATCTATAAAAGCAATTACGATAAAAATTTTTGCTTTTATTTTTTCAACTAAACGTAAAAACACATTGATTTTCGTCTTTCAGCTATTTATGGCAAGAACATCGGGATAAGTAGATTCCCGGTCAATGCCGGGTAATCAGCACGGGGTATCTAAAAATAATTACGATATAAATGTTTCCCTCTACTTATTCAACTAGACATAAAAACACATCAATTTTCGTGTTTCAGCTTATTTATACCAAGAAGATCAGGATAAGTAGATTTTCGGCCAATCTCCGGGTAATCAGCACGGGGTATCTAAAAATAATTACGATACAAATTTGTAGTATAATTATTTTTCCTTTAACTTATTCAACTAAACATAAAAACACATTAACATTCGTCTTTCAGCTTTTTTATGCCAAGAAGATCGGGATAAGTAGATTATCTGCTAATTGTTTCAGTGGTTTCCTTAGCGTAAAGGCAAATCCTTGACTCCACTAGTAAATTCATTTTTCCCCCTCATCGAGCCGGGTAAAGTGAGTGATGGAAGATTTGATTGCTACTTGGGGCTGGAGCTGGCATTCCCTTCCTCTTGATGGGCGTGCGAACTTGATGGGTCCACTATACACTTATACTCCATTATACACCATTAACACACCAACACCACCCACACACCACTGCCAAGGTTATACACTTATTACATAATTTTCTCTTTCGGCCCACTTTTCAAAATTAACGGGGCATAAAGGTCATCCCTTGAAACCCACGGGTGGCTAATTAAATCAATTAGACCACCCCAAATGGGATGCTATAGCCGCATCCTTCTCTCTGTTGGAGCCGCATTCAGCAACTCCCACGATAGATAGATAGATAGATAGATAGATAGATAGTTTTTGAAGGTGTAGGAGTTGAATATCACAACTCTCTTATAGCCTATGTTCATCCCGGGAATCTCCTGAACATTTTGCAAAAAAACCCATAACAAGCGGATCAACGGAATGGCAGTGCATAAAATACGAACAAACAAACATTCATTTTGATGTATTAGACTAGCTAATACCCGGCGTGCGCTGCTACGATTAAATAAATGAAAATTAATGTGCTTTTATGTTTAGTTGAATAAGTAAAAGGAAAAATAATTATAAATTTATATTTTTTAGATACCCTGAGCTGATTACCCGGCGTTGCCCAGGAATCTACTTATCTCGATCTTCTTGGCATAAATGAACTAAAAGACAAAATTCGTTATTATGAGTTATCGGTAAAAGAATACCCGCCATGTGCTGCTATGCTTGCACATAAATCTACGTACTTGTCTCCATTTTCTTGGCATCAAGGAAAGACAAAAATGGTTATTGTGAGTTATCCGTAAGAGATAAACATATGCTGTCGCGGAGTTTTTTGTAGAGCTTTTTGAGATATTCAATCCTGTGTAGGCCTATATTAATTTTGTGCATTTGTTATGGTGTAGGCAGCGTAAGCCATTTAAGCGTCCAAAGAGCTATTTTTTTCACGTTTTCTACTATAGAGAGCTATTTTTAAGGGTGCAGGATTTGAGTATCACAACTCTCTTATAGCCTATGTTCATCCAAGGAATCTCCTGAACATTTTGCAAAAAGCCCCATCACAATCGGATCAACGGTATGGCCGCGCATAAAGTACGAACGAACGAAGAAACAAACAAACAAACAAACAAACAAACAAACATTCATTTTTATATATTATATGATTAATATTAGGCCTAGACCTACTACATACGCAAGATGACTAATGTGATTTGTGTTAATTTTTAAGTTTCGGTTAACCAGTGTTAAAATCTAATCGAAACGTGACTCGCTAATAATTAACGTATACTAGAAAAAAATTGCAAATATAAAATTAGAGTGAGCTATTTATATTAGATTTAATACACAAGTGATCTTCTTGGTGATCAAATATTAAAATATATATACAGTCAATATGCCCATTTCACCAATTAATGTTTAAAAAGGTCAACAAGTTTCCACAGCCAAGCTGTCATTCTCAAGACCAGATATTGACTGAAGACAAAATTGATAATAAATAATAAACAAATTCAGTTTGTAGTTTGTTTTTAACTGAATTTGTTTATTATTTATTATCAATTTTGTCTTCAGTCAATATCTGGTCTTGAGAATGACAGCTTGGCTGTGGAAACTTGTTGACCTTTTTAAACATTAATTGGTGAAATGGGCATATTGACTGTATATATATTTTAATATTTATATTAGGTTTTAAATTTATGACCCATATGTGTAAATGTGTTATGTTACTTATATATCGGAAGTGGAATATGTCCGACGTAGAGTGCGTTACATGGTTGATAATTAAGAAGTTTCATGTTTAGAAAATGTGTGAATGAATGTTGGCTTTGCCCCTTCCATCCCCTAAACTGGTCAACATACTACAAAGAAGTGTATAAATAGGCTATCAAGAAAACTCTAATACGCTAACACAGGACGGCGTCATATTGAAAATGATTAAAACCAACGAAACTATAGTTAATGAACTGAATTAATATTGCTTTCAAAGTTCATCAAGTGAATAGTTCAGAGACTTTTTAGTGATAACCAGGTTGTATTTGATATCCATCCATAGTAATTCTGCCCGAAGGCAGGTCCTTCACTGCAATCATAGCATTTTCATGCTATGCTTGCAGCTTTACTAGGGAATTGTGTAGGTGTGGTAGCTTCCCGTTGCTTTCCACACCGGTGAAGGATGTTGATGATAATGATAATGGTAAGGATGATAATGATAAGGATGATGGCCATATGATTTCGGGGACCGTTTGGGCCTTAAAGTTTTCCTGACATTTGTCTTACAGGTGAGGAAAAACCCCGGTAAAAACCTCACCCAGAAAAACTGCCCCGACCGGGGATCGAACCCGGGCCCGCTGCGTGACAAGGCAGCACGCTACCTCGAGACCACAGCGGTGGACATATGTATATTTTTAATTCGTAAATTTTTCGAAACGTTTATAAAATTACAGTAATTATTTAGATGTCGAACAACTGTTTGTGAAACGTTCAAATGAACGAAAAATATTAATTACTGAAAAATTAATTCTTACTTTCTCACTAGTTGTTTTTCTACTACTTCATAGTTCCTAACTAAAGTAGGTTAATTTTTATTTATTATTGTATTTTAATTAACTCAGATGTCGGAGAAAGATGGATCTCAGCTTATGTAGAAATTAGTAGAGAAAATAAAAATGAAATTTTTGATAATGAATCCATCAAATGTTCATTATTTTGAACAAATCACACAGAACAAAATAGTTTAACAAATAATCACTCAAATAAAAATTGGGTTTTAGCATAACATATTTATAAACAAAGCTTAAGGCTTTCTTGTAAAAATAAATGGCAAATTCAAATGAACTAATTTTTGTGCAGTTCAATGAAATATAATGACATAATTTTTTAATTTTAACTTTTAAAGCGTTATCTGCAGAGATAAGAGGAAAAAGTAAGTATAAATACACACTGCAATGTATTTATTATATAAATAAACTAGATTGAGAAGGAAATGTTCCTTCAATGGCCTTTCTGATTATTTATGATTTTAATTGCCTGACATTGGGATATATTAATTTACTCAGTTACTCTGTGCAAAGGAGACTTAGTGAATGACTGGGTGCAATACATGCATACATACATGCATACATGCCTACATGCATACATACATGAAAAGGGTTAATAATAGATGTCCTGCAATTATATTGGCTGCTAGTTGAACTGGTAACGTCCCGGGTCGAATTATGTTTCTAATTGTTTCAATACATACTATAAATGGTATCAGGACAGGGGGAGTTCCCTGTGGAACTAAATGCCTACATGCATACATACGGGGTGAATCATAAATATGGCTATACGTTTGATCGCGTTGTGTGAAGAAAATATTATCATTACAGGAAATATGATATTACCGTTGGAAAGGCAATCATTCAAATTACAACAATGGAATAAAACAAAACAGTGTAGAACTTACGTCATTAGTCAAAATGGCGTTGAATATGCAACAGCAAATTACAATTGCTGCATGGGCAATAACGTATGCTAATGATCGTGAGGCCGCAAAACGGGCAAAATGTAAGTTTAACATAGCATTGCAGCCGTCGACTGTGGGGAAGTGGAGAAAACGACTGCTGGAAGCGGGAAGGATGTAGAAAATCAAACGTCGTGGACGGCCTCGCATTAGCACGGATGCAGAAACAACGAAGAGAATTGTGGAGGCGTTCGACGCTGACGCACAAATTCAACCCGCCAAGTAAATCGAGTGTGTGTCATATTTTGAACCGTGAGAAGTACCACCCCTTGAAACCGATTCGTGTCCGCGAACTTAATGAAGACGACCGTGACAGGTGGATGGAATTTTGTGAATTTGTTGTAAGAGAATCAGCAAACGGCAAACATTGGTACAGAAAATTGCACTTTTCTGATGAAGCTGTTTTTCATGTGAACGGATGTGTTAATCGACACAATTGTCACTATTATGGTAAAGATAATCCTAATGTTATTGAAGAGACACGTTTAAGATGCGGTAAAGTCACTGTTTGGGCTATGATCGGATGGGAAGGACTGTTAGGAACGCGAATTTTGGATGAGACTGTTAATGGTGATCGGTATAGTGATGTCCTTAGACAAATTGTCCTGCCGGTAATGGAAAGTGCTGAACATGAACAATGTTTATTCCAGCAGGATGGTGCGCCTCCTCACTATGCAATTGCGGCGAGGGAAATTTTGGATGGTCATTTGTAAGACAGGTGGGTGAGAAGAAGAGGCTCCATTGAATGGCCAGCCCGTTCCCCTGACCTCACAGCATGTGACTATTGGTTGTGGGGTTATTTGAAGGAGAAGGTTTATGCCCGGAAACCTCAAGACGACGACATGCTGAAATTAGTGATTGAGGAAGAAATTAGAGCTATTGCTCTAAACATGTATCATAACGCAATGAATGAGTTCCCAAAGCGTTGCCAATTGTGCTTGGATGTAAACGGCGAACAGTTTGAAGCAATAAAGCGACTTGCTTAGTGTTGTTGTAAGCGATATGTTTTGTTTTGTTCTATTGTAAGAAGAATGAGCAGAACAAGAATACCACGTCAAATCTTAAATTACCAGCCACCAGGCAAGAGATCATTGAGACCGTAACAGACCGCTAGGTCTTTCACATGAAAGGAAAAATAATATATACATACTATGTAATATTTATTTTTGTAATCAAACATTTTAGTTGTGTTTACTTGATTAAAATCCATATTTATTAATTAAATAAAACTAGTTTTATTTGATGTTCATATTTATTAAGATATAATTCAGTGACAGCTGTTTCGGTACACTGTACCTTCTTCAGACATGTTAACAAATTATGAATTGTGTTATTATATTACATATCAACTGATCTAAGCAACAATACAACAATAATTTATTTAATTTTTTTAATTTAACAAAGGCGATTCATTCAAATCAAGTTGAGAATTTAACAGTTTATTACTACTTTTCAATTTATTTATTTATACAGCCTCCAAGAGGTCCAACTTCTTACTCTTATCACAAACATGTAAAATTTCAAAATTTGGATCGAAAGAATGATTAAATTGGACTAGGTGGTTAGCATATTTTGAATATTCTAAATTTATTTTTATTAAATAATTAATTGAGTTGGTGTTTAGTTGATGAAAATCCATATCTATTAATTAAATAAAATAAAAACTTTAAAAGTTTTATTTGATTTTCATATTTATTAAGATATAATTCAGTGACAGCTGTTTCGGTACAATGTACCTTCTTCAGACATGTTCACAAATTATGAATTGTGTTATTATACGAGTACATATCAACTGATCTAAGCAACAATACAACAATAATTTATTTAAATTTTTTAATTTAACAAAGGCGATTCATTCAAATCAAGTTGAGAATTTAACAGTTTATTACTACTTTTCAATTTATTTATTTCTACAGCCTCCAAAAGGTCCAACTTCTTACCCTTATCACAAACATGTAAAATTTCAAAATTTGGATCGAAACAATGATTAAATTGGAATAGGTGGTTAGCATATTTTGAATATTCTAAATTTCTGTTATATGCTCTCATGTGTTCCTTTATCCGAGAAATAAAAGGTCTACCAGTTTGTCCTATATAGACATTGTCACATGTGCCACACTTCAATTTATATACACCTGATAATTTTTATTTTTTTATTTTGGTTTTATTGTTTTTTATTATATTTTGTAAAGTTTTATTAGTTTTAAATGCCACATTAATGTTCAACTTTTTAAAGTGTTTAGATATTTTATTTGAAAGTGGGCCTATGTATGACATTATGACATATTTCTTTATGTTTTCTTTGGGTAAAGGAAAAACTTTGTTAATTACTTTTTTGTAATGAATTTTCTTAATTAAATATTCTATAATTTTAGGGTCGTAGTTATTATTAATAGCTAATTGTTTAATAATATTCAATTCATTATTATATTCCAAGGGTGAAAGAGGGATATTTAAAAGTCTATGAATGTAACTATTAAAGGCTGCCATCTTATGAGTATATGGGTGAAGAGAAGAACTATGGATAGTGGTATTAGTATGAGATGATTTGTGAAAGATACCAAACTCAAACTTATTATCAATGTGTTTTTATTGATAAATCCAAGACGTGTATACTATTACTAGTTTCTAATTCCATTGTGAAATTAATACTTTTATAAATGCTATTAATAAAATTTAAAAAGGAATTCAATTGTCTTTTAATGCTTATATCTTATAAAATCTGTTAATGAATATCTAATATTCATTTTTTCTCGTACGACAGTATTTCTTGTTTTTTTTTCTAATTTTGAACATATTGCTGCTCTCCTTATGAAATACATTTCCATCGACATAATTTTTTGTTCTAAGTTTTTGTTGAATTTCCAAACTTTAGCTCCATATGTGACAATACTTCTCACTATTGAATTATATATTTGTAACTTATTTTTTCTGGTTTATGTCTAATAATAATATTAATAATAATAATAATAATATCAATAATAATAATATTATCAATAATAATAAAGATTGTTACAACTGACATTGTTCCTCTGTTACCAATTTTCATTTCCTTCTGTCTAAGTAGTCCTTCCTTCCAATTATCTGCCTTTCACGGCTTCTTAGATACCATTCTTACAATTTTGTGTTTAGATCATCCCCAAACTCTTTCTCCTTGATGGTTAAAAAAGGTATTCTCAACAATATATAAATTAATAAAATAAATACTATGGCATTCGATAAGTGATGGGAACACTGGTATAACATCACAAAAAAATATTTAGGTACTTTTGACATTACGAACTTCAATTATAGTCTCTTGTCAAATGAACATACGTTGCCAAATCCTTGGAAGATTTCGCACTCCATGTGCATCACAATTTCTGGATATCTGATCGACTAGAGCTTTCTGGATATCAACTCTTGATTGTAATTGAATGCCTTTTAGAAGTTATTTTATCTTTATGAATAAATTATAGTCACAAAGGCTCCTATTTGGTGAATTTGGTGGATATTAGAGTACTTCATAATTCCACCTTCTAAACAAACTCTATTGAACATCTCCTTTAGTGCGGCAGTAAAACAGTGAATGTATCCACAAAATATTGCTATTTCAAGACTTTCATTATTACATATTTATATAACAAACATTGCTCTAGAACATACCACACTATTACATTGATCTCCATCATGACAGTCGATTTATAACAGTGTTGCTATTACTTATCGAATGCCGTAGTGTTATAAATAATTTTCATTATAAGGTCTTCTTTGACCATCTTGTGATGTCCTCCTTACGGTGTGCCCATTCTACTTTAACTGTTACTTCCATATTTAATCAATGTTGTCTCCGTCTTCTCCCGTAGCTTCTCTTATTTGTAAGTTTGCTATTTTATCTAATATTGCTTTTATACATCATCTTTAAAAAACATTTCGGGTATAATAAGTTTTTTCCTTATTCTCTATTTTCCTCTCAATAGTTCAGTTCCATATATTATAAAACTTTGAACAATACTGCTGTATGTAAATATGTATCTTTACAATTTTTCCATATATTTTTCCCGTAATATAGTGTTCATCATCATCATGAACAAATTCGTTTTAGGCCATGTGGCCTGTACGGTAAACCTAGCGAAGATGGTCTTGATCTTTCCACCGATGTTTTGGTCTTCCTTGGTCCCTATGTCCAGTTGGGGTATATTGGAATGCCAATTTTGGGAGTATATTTCTTGCCATTCTCCTCAGATGATTTTTCCGTTCTTGTTGGTATCTTTGTATATCTTCATTTAAACTTGTTACTCCAAGTTTTCCTCTGATAATAGTGTTCCTTTGGTGATCCAGTCTATTAACTCCTAACAATGATCGTAAGAAGCGCATTTGGCTTACTTGAAGTTTATGAGAGTTTCTTTTATTTAAAATCCAAATTTCACTTCCATATTTTAGGGCAGCTTTTGATGTGATGTTATGTAATCTTAGTTTTGTCTCTGTCCTCATCTGTTTACCAAAATGTCTTCGTATTACCCCATTCATTTTATTATATTTTTGTAATTTTGAATCAATGTCGCTCTTATACTCTGCAAATACACTTCCTAAGTAAGAGAAATCTGACACTTGTTCTATAATTCTTCCATCAATCTCAATTTTCACCCGTTGTATGTTTTTTCCACACATTGCCATTGTTTTGGATTTTGATGTGGAAATTTTCATATTATATTTGCTGGCAATTTTGAATAATTGATATGCTGCTATTTGTAAGCTATATAGAGTTTAAATGTATTATTATTATTATTATTATTATTATTATTATTATTATTATTATTATTATTATTATTACTATTATTATTATAGTCCACCGCTGTGGTCTCGAGGTAGCGTGCTGCCTTGTCACGCAGCGGGCCCGGTTTCGATCCCCAGTCGGGGCAGTTCTTCTGGGTGAAGTTTTTATCGGGGTTTTCCTCACCTGTAAGACAAATGTCAGGAAAACTTGAAGGCCCAAACGGTCCCCGAAATCATATGGCCATCATCATCATCATCATCCTTCACCGGTGTGGAAAACAACGGGAAGCTACCACGCCTACAATTCCCTAGTAAAGCTGCAAGCGTAGCATGTAAATGCTATGATTGCAGTGAAGGACCTGCCTTCGGGCAGAATTACTATGGATGGATTATTATTATTATTATTGTTATTGTCAGTTATAATTATGTTTGTCAATAGTATGCAACATTACAATTCTTAAACGTTATGAAAAAATGCATAACAATACCACGGGAATTGTTTCACATGAAAAAATGAGATTACATTTATACTTTCACTGTTGAAACAAACATCCGTTCAAGTTCGGGATGCAATATGTGGTGTCTCAAATGTTTCGAAATTCGTTTAAGATCGCCTGGTATTTATGCATCCATGTCAGGTCTCTCTAAGATATGTTAGTACCAAGAGTGTTGATGTAGTTACTTACTTACTTACTCACTGGCACTATCGAACCCGTAGGTTCATGGCCGCACGGACATAAGCCCTCCATACATCCCTATCCTGTTCTAATGTTTTCCAATCATTCCCTGTATAATCTACTTCCCTCAAATCATAGTTAATGTTATTCTCCCACCTCATTCTTGGTCTACCAACTGGGCGTTTTCCTTCTGGCTTTCCTACAAGAAGTTTCCATGCACGTCTTTCATTCCCCATACGCGCAACATGTCCTGCCCATCGCAGTCTACGGGACTTAACTGTTCTTATTATATCTGGCCTCCTATAAAGACCATGTAGTTCATTGTTATGTAGTCTTCTCCATTCACCTGTCTGTTCATCTCTCTTTGGTCCAAAAATTTTCCTAAGAACTTTATTCTCAAATACTCGTAATCTCCTTTCCTCCCTTAAAGTAAGAGTCCATGTTTCGCACCCATATAATATAACTGGTAGAATAATAGTTTTATATATTTTCAGCTTAACGTTTTTTGAAAGGAGTTGGGACATTTCTAATTCCATTCCATTATGGAAAAGAATTGGTGGACTCGCCATTTCCTTAGATTGTATTTCAAGTGCAGGGATTCGGATAAGTTAATAAATAAGTACATCTGTATGCAGTTCTAACATTAGTTAGACAAAAACAAATAAATAATATTAAAAAACTAAAACTACACGCTTTATTAGAAAACCGAACTAAAAAATGAAAAATAATTTTAATTTCCAACACTCTTGGATAAAATTAAAGTGGTCAACAAAAAAATCATCTCCAACACATCTAGAATAAAACTAGAGTTATCTATAAAAAAAATTACCATCAAAAGCGTGGGGTGCTCTATATCAATTAATATATTTGATAATAAACAGCCTCCCTGTGGATTATCACCTTGGCGTGGTAGGGAGGCTTAGTACCAATGACCCAGACGATCATAACCGGGAAATCTTGGCTTGCGGTTAGATAAGAGGAGAGGGAACTAAGAATAATCCGCAACGTGGGAGCAACGACCACACTGGAAGCTGCAAACACGGGAGGCCACAACGGCAGACACGGCGGAGATAGAAATATCGTAACGGCGAAAATGGCGGAAGTGACAACCCAATCTCTGGAGATGAAATAAGAGACCCAGCTCGGGGAAACAAGAGTGAAGTCCTCAACGGCAGAAGGCGGAAGAGGCAACCTTCCTTGTGGGGATAAAACACAAGGAAGCAAGTTCAAAGCCTTTAAGGAGGCAGCCTCTCTAAAGGACTAACCCTGCAGAACGTTAGTAGCGTACTCAGGGGACACTTCAAAATACTTTCAAGCTCCAAAGATATAGCCGGACTGTCCAACCGATAACGACAAATGCAAAACATAAGGATAACGTTTTGGAATTCAAGACCAAATTAAAGTAGCAACATGGAATGTCAGAGGAATACATAATAAAGAAACCGAACTGGAAAGATAATTAAAAGAAAGAGATATAGATATAGCAGTGATAACAGAAACAAAAAAGAAACAAAGAGGAAGTCAAGATCTAAGTAACTATGTAATGTTTTATAGTGGAGTAGAAATAACAGAAAGAGCTCAAGCAGGAGTAGCAATATTAGTAAGCACAAGATTAGGGAAACCAATAACTGCATAGGAATGGATAAATCAGAGAATAATGAAAATAAGATACAAAATACCCAAATGAAATCTTGCTGTAATCGGAATCTACGCACCAGAGGAAGGCAGAAAACAAGAAACAACAGAATTTTACCAATAACTACAAAAGACAATAGAACAAACAAACAAAAACGATTACTTAATCATAGCAGGAGATGTAAATGCACGTATAGGGAAAACACCAATTATAAATGTAACGGGGAAACAATGGAGAAGAAACGCTAAATTATAATGGGAAAACGTTATTAAATTTCGCATGCATTAACCAATTGAGAATACCGAACAATTACTTCAGACATAAGGAAATACATAAATATACGAGATGTGAGAGAGGATCATACTCTATGATAGATTACATTATGGTTAATCAAACAATGAAAAATCTAGTCAGAGACACAAGAGTCTTCAGAGGAAGCGATATCCATAGTGACCGTTACCTATTGATTAGTAAAATAGATATACAAAAGAAATGGCATAGAAATTGGAATAAAGAATTAAAGAAGAAAGAAGAAAACAAACATGAAATGTATAAAATAAATTTGTTAGAAGAAGAATCGATACATGATTTATACAAAACAGGCTAGAAGATTATACAAATGCGGAAGAGCCAAAAAAAAGGAAATTGAAGAAGAATGGGATACTATAAAAGAACTTATACATAAAACAGCAAAAGAAGTATTAGGAACAAAGAAAGTAGGAGGAAGAAACAAAGGACTAAAAAAATGGGATCCCGAAATCCAGAAATTGGTAAGAGATAAAAAGGAGGCCTACTTAAAATACTTAAACAACAATAATGACCTAAAAGAATAGAATATAATAGAACAAGAGCATTAGTAAAAAAATATACCAGAAAATTAAATAGAGAACATTGGGATAGATACATAGCAGAAATGGAACACAATTTACACGGAAGACAAGGCGAAGTATATACATTTAGAAGAAGCCTTAATTCTGAAGTAAAAGACAAAACAAATCTAATAGTGGAATGCAGGCTTTCACGGCCGGTAATCATGGTAATAAAAGATTCCGGACTATGTGGCCGTGGTCTATAACTGGCGTTTCTTCCAGACGTTTCTCCCTCAACTGCGGAGGGCACCTTCAGTGGCGAGCGCTTCCAGCTGTTGCTTCCCTGTCGTAGACTCGACTGCGAATGCATGGACACTAAGAAAACAACATGAAAGCAGAATAACGGCTTGTGGAATGAGATTCATGCGCAGAACAGCGGGTTACACCAGATGGGATCGGAAAAGGAACACCGATATCTTAAAAGAATTGAAGACTACGCCAATTTTGGAATATACGAGTATTAAACAGTACCAACTAAATTGGAAACACCATCTTAAAAGAATGAGTTCAAATCGGATCCCCAAAGCTGTTTATAATTATATACCAAGAGGACGAAGGTCACTGGGCCGTCCTATGAAACGCTGGAGGGAAAATTTTCTATAGGATCGTAACAGGCCTTGGCCTAATACTTGGAAGGAAGAATAAATAAACCAATAGAACAAGTAGTAAGATATAACTTCCTAGGTTGCGCAATATCATAAACAGCAGAAACAGATATAAATAACAAACTAAATAAGTTTAATTATATAACAGGAACACTAAAAAGAACTTTGAAAATAAAGCCAGGAAAAACTCTATAATGAAATCATACAAGACAATGGCAGTGCCTATTATTACTTATGGATCCGAAACATGGACAGTGACAACACAACAATCTGCCAGAATACAAGCTGCTGAAATGAGATTCCTCAGACCAATAGCAGGATATCAAAGAACAGACAAAAAACATAACACAGAATTAAGACAACTAAAAGTAGAGGAATTAAACACAACAATAGAGAAATAAAAAACAAACTGGAAAGAACACTTGGCAAGGATGACCGAGAATAGAATATCAAACGCAGCATACAGCTATTCACCACGAGGAAGAAGAATTTTGGAAGACCAAAGAAAATATGGAAAGAGCAGCAATTTGGAGCCGGAACAGGCTAGTAAATAAGCCTAAACGGTGAAGAAGAAGAGAGAAGAAGATGATAAACAGATATTGGTAAAAGTAAAGTCTCTAAGAAGGAAACGTAAAAACCATAAAAAGCACCCCACGCTTTTGATGGTAGAAATATTTTTTTTTGTAGACAACTCTAGTTTTATTCTAGATGTGTTAGAGATTATTTTTTTGTTGACCAATTTAATTTTATCCCAAGCGTGTTGGAAATTAAAATTATTTTTCATTCTTTAGTTCGGTTTTCTAACAAAGCGTATTTTTTTTTAGTTTTTTTTGAACTGTTATTTATTTTTTACTTTGGTTTTCTAATAAAGCGTGTTGTTTTAGTATTTTAAACTATTATTTATTTTTTAATTGTTAGTTTAATCGTATTGTCATAAACCGGAATCCCATGAAAATTTAATTGCCAATACTCTTCTAAAAAAGATCCTCAGGTCCGGATTTGAACCAGCGATCTTGGATTACTGAAATTATATACCACTACTGTCCACCGCTTTACCAACTGAGCTCTTACAACGATAGACTAAGAAGTCGATAAGTCCGCAACCTATTATATAGGTTTTTATTTTTTTGATGTCCTGATGATCCTGGCCAGGATCCTAGAAAAAATTATGAAATTATTGCATTGCCATCGGTCCTTTACAAGTATACAAAGTTTCAAGTCGATCCAATGTTTTTAAGTGGGTGAAAATCGTGTTCAAAGATTCCATTACATAGATAGATACAGGTCAAGCTAATATAAAGCGTGTAAAAAACATCTAATCATTTTGAATAATAATAAAGACAATTTTCCTACAATTGGTCGATAAAAAACTTGAAAAATATTCATCTTCATAATTCTGGAGACTCCATTTTATGAAGATATTACTTTACGGAGCAGTAGCATTATTTTAAGCCGAACATGAGTGTAACATTCATGCTGCTTTAGTAAAAATATCTGCAGACAAAAATGAACAAGGCACTAATCTATTCTTTACATTACATTGCATTTTCAATGATTGAATTGGGTAGGAAGGAACTATACAAACATTTGAAAGTATTGTTAAACAGTGGTTTTTATGGAACGAATTTAATTTGTCAAAACTATGAACAAATTACGATATTTGGATCAGGGTTAGATGAGATATGCTTCCGTATAAAAAAAATCACATTTTTTAAGATAACAAAATTAATGCGAGGGGTAACAAAAACTGAGGTGAATTAGGACTCCGTTTTCTGTACATGGAAAAATAATTTATTAAAAAAATCGAATTATATTAAAGAACTTTATCTGAGCATTCCTTCTGATTTTATATTTGCAAGTATTTTGCTAGAATATAAAATTATAGTGTTGAATTTTATATTCTAATAATACTTTGCATTTAGTAGTATTCAAATCAGAAACTTGAAGGGAAGTAAGTTATTTAAATAGCTTCGGTTTGTTACTCGCATTTTGCATAATAGCGTTCAGTCAAAATCAAACGTTTTGCCAATCGACGTTGCGGTAATTAGATTCAATATTTACAAATATATCGAAACATTTATTGTCAGAACTCATCCATCAAAAGACTTACGTGAATTTGCTGGTGTGGTGTTGGCTGTCGCTTCTTCCTGCCTAGCAAAGGATTCTGAATACTTTCGATGGACTTAAGTCATACTTTTCGTCCTTTTACAACTGTCCACCGACTTGAACTAAATTTATTTTCTAAAACTCACCTCCATTATGATTAAGATTTTTAGCAGATAATTTGGAAGTTTATGTTCTTACCATTAAACGTTGTTGATCAAGATGTATCTATCATTCAGGCCGCAGTAGTTAATTTATAGATAGGTGAAGAGAATCTTAACAACTTTTAACTAATACACTTAATATTATTATCGAAACCAGAGGTTCATGGCCGTGCGGATTATGATTCTCTATACATCCCTATCCTGAGATGTTTCCTAATCATTCTCATAAGTAATGCCACGAGTGAGTTCCAAATTATCGATAAATTCACGACTCACGAAGTGAGGAGTGAATTTATCTAGAGAATTTGGAAATCAAGAGTGGCATTTGTTAGGACTATTTAACGAATAAAATTAAGCTGTTTACTCACAAATCATTATTTAACTATAGTTATTTTAAAATATTTATATATTTAATGTAAACGGCGATGTTTGAAAACAAATGAGAAGCGATAGGTACGCTTCATCTGCTTCTTTTGTTTATCACTGCAACCAGATCATACTATTTATTGCCAAAGGAACGCAATATTGTAAGAATGCTCTCTAGTGGAGAAAAAATGAAACACACCAAACTGTATATTAATTCATTTCTGATGTATGATGTAAATATGACAATTATATTTTTCTACGTTATTACCTGGGAAAAAATACATTTAAGAAAGTGCAAACAGTGGTTTCTTTTTTTGGTGGTATAATCAATTGCTACAAATGTTTTTATATTAACTCCCGCATGCGGCATGTGTTGACATTCATGCACTATATATACAATCTGGTAGCCGTATTCCTCACAGGCTCAGTCACTGCAAAATAATGGTCAGACCTGTTCAGAATGAAACACACCAAACTGTATATTAATTCATTTCTGACGTATGATGTAAATATGACAATTATATTTTTCTACGTTATTACCTGGGAAAAAATACATTTAAGAAAGTGCAAACAGTGGTTTCTTTTTTTGGTGGTATAATCAATTGCTACAAATGTTTTTATATTAACTCCCGCATGCGGCATGTGTTGACATTCATGCACTATATATACAATCTGGAAGCCGTATTCCTCACAGGCTCAGTCACTGCAAAATAATGGTCAGACCTGTTCAGAATATTAAAAAGGAGGAGCCTTCTTTAATATGGTAATTATAACACTGATAAATATTTCGTGAAACACGACTCTGATTGGTTGTAAAACAGAAATCATTGAAACGTGATTGGCCATTGAGTCCCATTTGGGGCATGAGTTAAATAGTCTATATAATTTACCTACTTAAAATATCATGGTTAATATTA